>CM046444.1:31256774-31439274 GCA_025506515.1 Flaveria trinervia
TTTTATAACTACTGAAGGCTAAAAGTTCTCACAAGTACTCAAGTACTTCATCTGCTCTAAACTACTGAAGTAGTTACAACTACTGATGTAGACATAACTACTGAAATCAGTAAAAACAGATAAGTACTGATGTCCTATGAAACAACTGAAATCAGCCATAAAGACTGATGAATGTGTTGAGGATAGTTTGAAACAGCTGAAAAGCTAAGAATTGACGAAAACAGCTGAAGAGAAATTTCCTTCAGTCGTTTGTACCACTGCTGTTTCATTTTAAACAACTGAAGCAAAACCACGTCTTCAGTAGTTTTATAACTACTGATGACCAATACCAAGTCTTCAGTTGTTTACAACAGCTGATGACTAAAACCACTGTCTTCAGTAGTTTCATAACTACTGATGACAACACCATGTCCTCAGTTGTTTCAATCACCTGAAGTCAAAACCACGGTCTTCAGTAGTTTTCTAAACTACTGATGCCTAACACCGCGACTTCAGCTGTTTCAACGTCTGAAAGGATAATACCATGTCAACGGTCGTTTAAAACTACTGATGACTAACACCACATCCTTCAGTCATTTCCTCACCCGTACCCTATATATACCCTTAACCTGAGCTCTCCATACTTCATCTTCTTCAAAACCTAACGTTCCTCTCCAACAAATTCCATGGCGTCTTTGCAAATTAAACCACGACACAACTGTGTTGCCTACCTCACAAAATCGCCGATCTGGACTAAGTTCGATAATGCTATCGATCTTATGGTTCAGTCCCCATACAACAAGGCATTCCTTCTGAACCCGTTTACATAACGAATCCTTGAACCAATTTTGGATGAACGTTAATGTTACTACTGAGGAGAGCAGCACACGATCCCTCCGGTCTGTAGTCACAACAAAGAAGTAGTGATTACTCCTGCAACAATCCGAAAAATTCTTCACCTGAGTGATGCTACCTCTCCTGCTGGATATCCGAAGGCACCATAGATCTATCATTTGCTCAGCATGGATATCAAGGTGATCTCAGTGCCACAACCATCATGAAGAAACACTTCAATGACGCTGAGCGCCTGATCTTTCACATGGTCAATGTATGTTTGGCCCCTAAGACATCGTCTTGGGATCAAATGTCCACCAAATGGCAGCAGGTATTGTATTCTATCCTTGAGCAACAACCACTGAACTTTTCCGAATTAATATTTTCAGAGCTCAAAGATATGGCTCAAAAATTAACTGCCAACCGTTGGATACTCTATCCACGGTTCATCATGGCCATTATAATAGACCAGCTTAATGCTGAGGGACTTGTTGGCGTGGGAGTCCCTGCTACGGCTGTTTTGCCAGAAGTATACTCCCGCACAACTCCGACCGACACTCAAATTGGCTGCCAAGCTGCGAAACCCACGCAGCTGGAACCCACAGCCACCACCTCCAAATCCAATGTCCCCACCAAACCCACCAAAAAGAAACTCAAAAAGGCTACTCAGGGAATTGAGTCCCCTGAGGATGCTCCTGCACAACAAACGCAGGATATATCCACTAGTCCAAACCCCCTAGTGGATACCATGACTCCTCCAGCTACAGCCGCTCAGGCTTCCTCTCAACAGGAGCCTGCAGCAACCCAAGGGGCACCTACTTATCTGGGATCTTCCTCACTTGAGGAGATTGCCATTGAAGAGCACCATCCACCCCAGGTGCACACTGCTTCTACCCTGTACCCCACACAACCGCCCCTCACAGCCCAACTTTAATAGTTGCTCAAGTGCTGACTCAATTGCACTCCTCACCCCCTCCCCAGAAACCACTTCTTACTGGGAATGCCTCTACAATTGAGGGGGAGGAACACAGTGTATTTGAGAACCCACAGCACCGGGGTTTACCAATTCTATCTCCTGGTGTAGAGAAGGAGATTAGAATATCTAGTGAGGCTGCCACCTCCTCTGACTCAGCACATGACCAGAGTGAGGCTGGTAACATTGCTAAGACCTCCCTAGAGGCAACAGCTGATGATGGACATTGTCCTGAGGCTGGAAGTCCCCAGTACCAAGCACAAGGGGCACATGCACCAACTGGTCTACACCCAGTGCATGTAAATCCTGCACTAAGCAGGAGGTCAGGTGATTCAGTATCAACTGATGATGACCTGAGCTTCTTCTTCGATGTCGTTGCTCACAACACCATTCTAGAGGATGAGGTTAGCAGACTCAAAGAGCTGCTGGCCAAGATGTCTCAGGATGCAAGTCCATCTGCCACCCTCATACACCCACAGATGGCACCTTCCCTTGAAGGTTTCCCAAACACTGAGCCACCCCAAAATCAACCACCCGCCTCTGCTTCAGGTCCTACTTCTCAGGAACAGAACCCTCCTGAGCAAATAGGTGCTATCCTACAAAAATTCCCTCCCTCTCATCACCCCCATAATCACTGATATAGTGATCAAAGCCCTTGATGAGAGGCTTTCCTCAACATTACAGCCACTGGTTGATGCTGCTGTCCACAAGACTCTTTCTGCGGTACCAACCCCTTCCTCCAATGCAACCAAAAAGGGGGAGGGTACTGCAGTGAAAGATAGAAAGAGGAAGAGATCTGAGGAAGAGGAGAAACAAGAAAAGCAACCTCTGCTCATGTACAAAAGAAAGAGAAGTGCTGATGATCATACTGCTGAAGAAAAATCCTTGGAGGAGCTGGTCAAAGAAGCTGACACCACACACAGCCGCTCCATGGATAAGATAATTGACCAACTATTCAGGCAGGGGTTTGACACAGCTACACTGGATAGTGAGATCAGAAGGTTAGAGGTACAAGAGATACAAACCCGATGGGCAGGGTACGATGCTCTGAGAAAGAGAGGTTGGAAATAATGATCCGCTTTATTGCCAAATACTTGGGAAGATCATTAATGGAGATCCGCGCATGGTCCAGGGACAGCATTCTGGCTATAGCCACCAGAATCTGTCTGTCTGAGCAATTCAACAAAGGGATCATTGTGGAAGCCCTTGATGAGGCTGGGGCTGGCAAAAGGTTAGAGATGGCTAAACTTACAAAAGCAAAATTAACTACAAGGATGCTAGATCAACCTTCCCTTCCACTCACTCAAACAGATCCTATCCCTCAAATCTCCCAACCAACCTCCAAGCCAAAATCCAAACATCCTCTCTCTTCAAAACCAATCCCTTCACCAACCCAACCATCATCCAGTGATGCACCCCGTAGAAGGAGAAGGGTGCTGAGGATGGAAGAAGAAGCAGAAGAAGAGGATGAAGATGATAGTCTGCCACTCTCTGCTGTTCTGAAGCTACCAAAGCCCCAGAGTCAATCCATGATCACACCCGACTCTCAAAGGGAAATGGTCAGAGTAAAGATAGAAGAAGAAGAACAGCAGAAACAGCACGATGAGCAACTGTTGAAGATGGTTGACAAGGAATTTCCTCAGTCATCATCTATTCAAGCCATGAAAGGGCATGCTCAAAGGCTGTACACTCTCAGACACACCTTTCAGTATCAGAGGGAGAGAGTGAGAGTATGGCCAGACCCCAGGGTGAGTTCTAGAATCCATAAAAGAACTATCCCACACAGATACAACGGCCAAGTACGAAAAACAATAGAATCTACCATCATGCTGGCCGTTGTAGTCTCACCTTGGGAAATCATTGATGAATTCAAGAAAGCTCACCAAGCAAAGAAGACCTCAAGCCTTACTAGAAAACAAGATGATTAAGAAGGGGTTGTTATACAAAAAGCTTGAAGACATCCAAAAGAATGAGCTCCAGTTACTCCTTGAAGGCAACCATCCGGATGAATTTGTATACAGGGAGGTAACTACGGTGGAGCTGAAGAATGGCAGGACCATGAAGTACTTATCAGAGTACTATGGTCCAGAGTTCTTCTTCGAAGGAGGAGCTGAAGAACTCTCTCAAGAGGAACAAATTGTTCTCCTTGAGGCCTATGTCCGTGAGTCATACAGACTCATTATGGGGAAGTGAATCTCATGAATGGGATAACAACTCTGTGTCCAGTTCCCCAAAACAGAGTTCCCATTCATACTCTGCCAAACAAATATTTGAGGTTCTTCCCAGGCCGGAGCGTACATGGGTCATCTTCTCTACTGATCAAGAAGGAAAAAGACCAACATTTTTGCCATCAATAAGTGGGAGTTTAAATAAGTTAGAGGTTTTGGCTGCATTGGTTCAGGGGGAGTTTGTTGGACCAAAAGAACCAATGAGCCAAGATCAGAAAACCTCTAAGTCCCACACGGTATCACAACAACTGCTGAAAGCCTCATCAGTAGTTTGACAAGTGCTGAAGACTTCAACAGCTGAAGATCAAGTGCTGAAGACCTTAACAGCTGAAGAACCAAAGTGCTGAAGTACAACAGCTGAAGAACACAAGTGTTGAAGCTGAAAGACCAAGTACTGAAGCACAACAGCTGAAGAGTTCACAAGTGCTGAAGATCAACAACTGATGTACAAAGTCTGAAGACAAAGACTGAAGACATCAGCTGATGATATCTACTGAAGTCATCAGCTGATGAAACGCCTGAAGGTCAAAGTCTGAAGACCAAGTACTGAAGCCTCAGTAGTTTGTCACAACTGCTGAAGAGTACTTCTTCAGTAGTTGTGATATCAGTAGTTTTATGTTTTATGTTTCAGTAGTTTTGTAAAACGACTGAAGAGCTTGTTCTTCAGTCGTTGTAGTTTCAGTAGTTTTATATTTTGTACTTAACTTGCTGATATGTTCTCAGTAGTTGTGAACATTTCAGTAGTTTGTTAAGATTTAGTTATTTCTGTATTGGATCTGCCAGTTGTCACTTTCCGTGATAACAACAGTGACTGTTGCACTCTATATAAGGAGTGACAACCCATTGTAATTATAGAGCGATATGAGCAATTGAATGGAATGTTTGATTGATTTGATTAGAAATATTCTCCATCTATAAACATTCCTAGAAATCAGAAATTCATATTCTCTCCCTATAACCGTATGCGATCTTAACGCTTACATATATTGTTTGCTTGCTACAATTTGTCTAATTCGTTTGTGTATTCCGCTGCTTTACATTCTGATAAACATCAAACTTGTGATCACTGATCCTGTCAAATTCCCATAGTTCACAACAACAATCTAGTATCTAAACATCATCATAACATATCCATAACATCCATTCATCCCTAATTCAACATTCTTAACAAAATAAAGTTACTATTATTAGTAACCTATGAACACAACCTTCAATTCATCAATTTCTTGCAAGATCAATGTAATCTAGCACTCACCCAACCAAAATAACACCATATAATCATCTAACAATCATCCACTTCATATAATCAACATCAATTTTTGAATTAGGGTTCATCTTGAATCAAAGTTCATGAACAATTCATCAAAAACGTATCATTCTTGCTTAATTGACATTAAACATGTATACTATCTAACTAACATACTAGCATCATCAAACAACATCAACTTGAACATTTTTGAACCCAAATCCGAATTAGGGTTTGGCCATATCAAGAAAACCCATAAAACTTGTAGAATTCTAACCTTTTCACGTGTATTATCTTGCAATTGATGATTCTAACGTGTTCAATAGCTTGAGATCGACCAAAACCATAGCAAAATGATTGTTGACGGCTGAAATTTGATGGTGAGGGGGCTTGGAATGGATGTTGCGGCCGAAATGGGGTTTGGTGGGGATTAGGGTTGTTAATTTTGTTAAGTCTTAGTTTTAGGTAATTACACTTAACCCCCTTTATTTATATTTTATAAAAACTATTCTTTTAAACACTTTTTAAAAGGTTTTAACTTAACAATACCAACATTATTAATCAACAATAATAATATTTACATTATTTCCACTAGTCACAAGATAGGCAATTTAAATATAGGCCTTTCCAGGTTACGTGATAAAATTCACCGTTAACATTTAAATCGCATAAACACATAAGCATAACACAATAATCATTAAATCAATTAGATTATCATTAATATAACATTATTAATTATTATTAGTTCACCAATGTTAAAATTACAACTAGCGTATGTTCATGTCATGTGTATGCAAGACTTAACGGAACTAACGGAGTTTTGGTAACGGGAAAATTACCAGATGTCACATTTATGTTGATGTCATAATCTTTGGTTCCAAAAATGAAGAATTATCTAAAGAAATTGAAGCAGTAATGAAAGCTGAATTTGAGATGAGTGTCATGGGATAGATGAAGTTCTTTCTCGGGTTACAGGTGGATCAGACACCAAAGGGAATATTTCTACATCAGACCAAGTATGTAGGCGATATCCTCAGTCGGTTCGATATGGAGAATGCTTTGGCAGCTCGGACTCCCCTTGATACAAACCACGATGTGGCACTCGACGAAAATGGTGATCTGGTGGATGCCACCATGTACGGAGGAATGATTGGATCCCTCATGTACCTCACAGCCTCACAACCTGACATCATGTACGCGACGTGTCTCTGTTCCCCGACGAAACCGAAAGTCAACCATCTTATAGGAGTTAAACGGATTTTCCGTTATGTGAAGGGTACTCCAACACTCGGGTTGTGGTATTCTCATGACGATGATTTTGTGCTTACAGCGTATAGTGACTCAAATTATGGCGGTTGCAAAATGAACTACAAGTCAATGTCTACAGGATGTCAATTTTTTGGGAGAAGATTAGTCACCTAGAAGTGTAAGAAGTAGACATCGGTTGCTCTATCAACTTGTGAAGCTGAATATGTTGCTGCTGCAAGTTGTTGTTCGCAGATCATTTGGACTCAACAGCAAATGCGGGACTACGGTTTGTAATTTTCTAACACTCCTATTTAAGATGATAATTCTGCTGCTATAGTGGTAACTAAAAATCTAGTCTAACATCCTAAAACAAAACACATCGGGATTAAATATCACTTTATACATGATTGTTTTGAAAAACAATTAATCGATGTCGTTATAAAATATGGATTTTCAATGCGCCGACCTCTACATAGAAGCATTTGATAAACCGAGATTTTTATATCTATTAGAGTTTAATAGCGTGAAAAAGAAAACTGATGTGATCACAGCGGAGGAAAATGCTTAGTCCGACAACTTTTGTTTTATTTTCTTTTATTTTTTCTTATTTTATTTTCCTGTTTCTATAAAATCCAAAAACTCAAAAAAAATATTTTTCGTTTTTAGAATTTTAGAGAGAGAATATAGTCGTTTTATTTAATTACTTAAAACAACAAGGGAGGAGGACAACTTAGCTAAAAGGAACGAAATGAAATATGTGATTCAAAGTATTTGGAAAATGATAGTACACAAGGAAGAGATTATTTGGGACGTCAAAAAGTTTAACTCATTAAGATGCACAAGTCAAAGTTTAAGTCTGAAAAGTCTAAGCAAAATAAAAGGAAATATGATAGTAAAACTAGTAGGCTACGAAGGTAATATAGAGAAAGTAGACCTAGAGGCTGCTAGTTCATTATGTGATGTGTCAATAGAATTAACACAATAGACAAGTAGACCTCATTGGTGGTTTCAAGTACAAACTAAGTTGTTCAACCTACTTTGGGTTCCCATCTTATCCCTAGTTAACACAATCAACGCTTTTCCAATAAGGGGTGAGAGCAAAATAAATGCCACATATGTGTGCGGATGACCATAAAATATGAGCAAAGCACATGAAAAAAGAAAAACGCAATCAAGCTAATAACTTATGTTGGTCGTGTGATATGTGCTAAAAAAATTGCTCAAACAAGAAGATAGGTTGTGTGCCTCTTTGCTGTGCGGTGGCACTGACCTAATCTCTTAAGGATAATCTCTTCTTGAAATATACCTGTAGACCGCTCAAAAATCTCTTAAGGAACGTTGATTATCATATAAGCGTGGGATTCATAAATGCTTGTTGAAATAATTAAACCTTAAATCATCACCAATGTGTGTCAAAAATCTGTGTATGGATTTAAGAGGACAAGTATACTCATAATAATCATGAGCTGCAGTTCTTGAAAGTCAAAATCATTGTGTGCATCTTGAAGCTCTAGTATGATTTCCTAAAATTTCTATTGACTATCAGTGAAAACAAGGATTAAGCATAATGTCCCAAGTGATTCTGATATACCTGTATGATTCCAAAATGAATCTTACCGGAAATAATAAACTAGCATTAAAATTGTGTTGTCCAGGAAGTAAAATCGATTAGAATTACTCTAATAGGTTTAATATCCATCTCTAATCAAAAATACAAAAATATGTCTTAATTTTGTTTCTTAAATTTTCTCGTTGCTTTATTTATTAATTTTTAGTCATTAATTGGTAAAAGTCGGACTAGGCATCGGAATTCAATCTATCAAACACTCACTTAAAAGAGGTCACGTCTGAGGTGACGAATCAGTTCTTTGTTAAAAGGATCATGTTGAGGTGATCAACAGTTTTCAAAGTTAATAGGATCATGTCTGAGATGATCATTGATCATAACACTTTATCTATAGTTAAAAAGGCTAAGTGTTTGAATGGTCATAAGGTCAAACTCATAAATATGACCCATTCGCACGACTTGACCATAAGTATGGGCCAGTCATACGATTGGATCATACGTATGAGCCCAATCGCACGACTAAACCACACGTACGATTAGACCATAAGCATGGGTCAATCTGTACGATTGGATCACCAGACTGAACCATCGCACAAATGGAGGTGACCGAATAAGTCAGTTGCCCGACTGAAACCTAGTCGCACAACTGATTTTATTGACTGAGCAAGTCGCACGACTGAGCCCAAGTCGCACGAATCAAGAGTGCGAATAGGTCCAGTCGCACGACTGAAGGAAAACATAGTATAAATTGTCACACCCCAACCTTGACGGCGGAAACGTCGAGGTGTGAGGGTTAACATTGTTCACAGCCACATAACGCTATTAATAACCTAAATTTATATTAATCATATGTTCCGATTGTACCATTACAAGCATAAGTCTCATAGAAAGTAGATAATATAGCATAAGATGTAACAAGCCAATTTATTTCATTTATTTAACTAGGTCCATTCCTAGATGTGAACAAGCTTCAAAAGTAGCGATCAAACTTGAGTATTTCCTGAAACATGTTAAAATTAAAATGTCAACAATAATGTTGGTGAGATTTCCATAGTTTTCATTACATAAATATATAAAAGATGGCAATTCATGTTGTACATTAGAGAACAAAGTAACTCGGGATGTAAGACAAAATGCACAATTAAACCTTGACAAAGTTTTACAAGTGTCAAACGTTTACAAGTATATACGATTAGCTAAGTGTACTTGGATCAACCAAGCAGGCTTGTCAAGCCCATAGATTTATGACGTCGCTAGGCTAGCAATAGTTAATGATTGTACATATAATCGACATTACATGGTAGCTACAAAGGTCAACTAGCCCCAACAGATAGGTGAAATGCCATGAGTTTACAAGAATCAAAGGTGTTTACAAATGCAAAGTTTATAATGTAACATGTTTCACCCCAAAGTGTAAAAATATAAAAAGGGGTATAGAATTACTCACTTGATGTAAAATTATATAAATGAGGGTTTAGAAAGAATAATAAGCAACTTCCAACGTAGTCATTCACAAGGTACCTAAATATTATATTTTACAAGTTTTTTGAGTTTAATAATATGCTTAATGGTTAAACAAGAACTAGGGTTTCAATTTGGTATTTGGAGGTTTTGTCAAGCATCGATATTTAACAAATGGAAAACAATTATATTTTTTTGTAATAAATGTAAAGAAATATATTTATATTTTATATAAAGATATGAAGGAGAAAGTATTTATAATAATTTGAAGTATTTAGATATAATTTTGAAATAAAGTTTTATAACTAAACGAAATTAACACGTTTTTATCAATAATTTAAAAGCAATGTTTGAACCAATAATAATTTATTCTTTACTATTTACAATTCATAGAAAAATAACCAAAGTATCCTTTGTTAAAATATTTAAAAAATTATATAATTGTTTAAATTTTTAAAAATATAAAAAATGATTTGTTGCTTTTACAAATATTTAGAGTTTACAAGATTTATTTTTATATTTATTTAAAATTTTTATACATATATGTACCTAGATCCTGATCTGAATGTAATATGTGTTACAATTATGTAACTATTGAGTACTTAATGAAATAGAAATATTTGGTTGTGTTTATAATGTTTAAATATTTCATTAATGAGTTGATTAACGCATATAGACGTAATTATATAGGTTTGTGATTGTTTGAAGTGTTATGCATAATGTAATAATGTTAAATACACACAAACTTGGTGAAGTGAAGTTCTCATGTGTCCGAATGGCCATGCGACTAAGTGTTCATGCGCCTAAATAGTCCATACGCCTGAAAAACTTCATGCGTGTAACTCAGTCGCACGACTGAAAGCTCTACCGTGCGAATGGATCAAACGCATGGATCAATCGCACGACCGAACCATGCTAATGGTTCTGTCGCCCGAATGAGCAACCTTAACCTATAAATACCTCTTAATCATGGAAAAACAAAACAATTAAGGAGCATTCATTCCTATTCAATTCAAGACGTACCCTAGTCGTCCAGAAGCCTCCAAGTTCATACTCCAAGTTCACAGAACGTTGCTAATCGATTCCCAATCGATTTTTCACGTTAGATACAATATTTTATTGTTTCTACATGCGTTCTCACTGATTGGATCACCAATCAAATAGGATTGCGCACCATTTGGTTTGGTCTACACGTTAATTAGTTTGTATTTCATTTGTATACAAGATCCTAACAAGTGGTATGAGAGCTTTGGCTCTTGATTACGTGTGATTCAATCAATTTTGATACAAAGGTTGTGTTTTATCACTAAAAACGCAATCTTTTTGTGTCAAAAATTGTCTTGGACGTCTCCTGCTCATCAAGTTTTGGTTTCTACGGCATAAGGCGATTAGGGTTGGTGAAAATTCGGGTTTTCTTACGGCTAAAACACGTTAACCTAGAAAATTTCAAAAAACAGCAGCTTCAGTCGCCCGATTGACCCAATCGCACGACTGGACTTCATTCGCGTCCCCAGACATGCGATTGAACTCAGTGGCATCTTCATTCGTACGACTAAGCCTACCGGTCGCATTGTTCATACGCATCAGTTTCCTTCACACGACAGGACCAATCGCTTAGTTCAGCAGCACGATTGAACCAGTTGGATAGTTTCATTTGCACGGTAGCCCATTCGCATCGCTCCATTCCCACCGTTAACAGATTGTTTAAGAGACTTAAAGTTGATTGAGATGGAGGATCAGTTGTCAGCGTTTACAGCCGGGAAGGACTCACGGATTCAGAAGTTACTGCTACTGGAGAGTGAGGTGGGGAATCATAATAAACCCCCGAAGCTTATAACATTAGATGAGTTTCCCCACTGGAAACAACGTTTTGAGATCTGCCTCAATGGAGTGGATCCAAATATGTGGGAAGCTATTGAGACGGGATACAGTATGTCGGTGGGAGCAGATGGGGTGAAACTTACTCTACGAGGAATGACTGATGCACAGAAAGTTAAATATAATGCTCAAAAGAGAGTATATGCATTGCTAACACAGTCTATCCCTAAGGACATTTTTCACCAATTCTCAGAGAATAAACAAGCCAAGAAGTTATAGGATGAGCTGGAGAAAAGATATAACAAGAATGCTTCGTTGAAGGCAATTAAAGCTAAGGAACTGAAGAAAGAATTTGACAACTTTTCATCGATGGGAAAAGAGAGTTTAGACGATGTCATTAATAGATTCTACCATTTGATGAGCAAGCTGCACACACATGGTGTCACAACTACAATGGAAGATAAAGTGTCAAATTTTGCTGACGGGTTGCCAGAAAGTTGGGCTTCTTTTGTGTCAAATCTGAGACAGAATGGACTGCTATCAAAGTTGGACATCAATGATTTCATACTAAAGCTGCAAGAAGAAGCAGTAAGGATGAAGTATCGAGCTCAGAAGACTTCGTACACTCAGAATCCAGATTTGTACAATGCCACTCCTCAAGTTAAGACGTCTGGAGCACCTTTTCAGCCTGCTTTTGTGTCAAGCTCATCTGGTCCTTCACAAGTCTCTCCTTCAGGATCAGAAACGTCAGGGTCTTCTAGTACCCAATATATCGGATCCGAAGCAAATGCTACAAGACTGAAGACTGAGAATCTTAGAAACGTGACAGTAGAAGTAGCTCGAGAGCACATGGATCTCTTGGCAGCAGTGGTCCATTCCTATGATGGACTCATTGCTGGAAAAATTGGAAACTGCCATCTGGCAGATGAGGACTACGAGCAGTTGATGAGACTGAACTGGAAAGGATGGATATTATGTGGGCCTTAGCAAGTGCTGTCCGGAGAGCAAAGAAGTTCGTGAAGAAGATCGGACAAAACTTAGTTGCTACTAAGGACACTACTTTTGGTTTTGACAAGAGCAAGGTGACCTGCTTCAACTGTGGAGAAAAGGAGCACTTCAAAAGAGAATGTGTGAAGCCAAAGAAGACTGGAAACGGGAATCCATTCTCATCCTTCACTCATCAAGACAAGCAAGCTAGCAGTTCTACATCATCAGGCAAGGATCCAAAAGCTTTGACCGCCCATGATGATGAAGGAGAGGACGGGAGCTTTAGGTTTGTATCTCCGGGAGAATCCAATAATGCGAGTGTGGATGACTTAGATGATGATTTCGCAAGTGAAAGAGATATAGCAGTTGAGATAGCGATGGCACATAGTGAAGAAACTGCAACAGAGGTCAGCTACAAGCCTGAAGATGGGACGTCTACAACAAAGAAAGAATCACCAGATACAGAGATATCTGATGCTGCACTGATGACTACTTCATCAGAACCTCCTCAGGGAAGTTCTACTGACCAACTTTTCAAAAATCATGCTTGTTCTGATTGTGATAAATTTAGAAAAAGCATTGATCAGAAATTTGCTAGGTTGTTAGATCATAATGATAGCCTAGTAAAGGATTTGAAACTGTGCACTGAGGCAAATAGAGTTTTAAAACAAAATAAGCATAGTTACAAAGAAAAGGTAGACCTGTTGAATAAACAGCTTAGGGAAACTGAAGTAGTAGCATTTAACCAAGCTAATGACATTAGGTACTATCTTAACTCCCTAGAAGACACTAAGAAACAAAAAGCAGTCTTAGAAGTAGAAGTTAAATCTTTAAAGCAAAAACTACATAGTTGGACAAGTTCATCTCATATTGTCCAACACTTACTGAGAGAGCATAACAATGGGGAGGGCTTGGGCTACAAAGTGGTTCCACAACCCTATGAGACCTTGATGAACACTAAGTGTAAACCAATAAGTAACAATCCCATCAAGGATCATGTGGTGTCTACTCCTCTTGTAAGTGATCCAAATAACTCAGGTTCTTCAATTGAATTTGGAACAAAACAAAAGGAGGCCACTTCAAAGGCAAAGGGTAAAATGCCTTGTGTTAATATGGAAAAAGAATTTGAAAAGGCTAATATAAGTCAGGGTTAAACAAAGTCAAATCTGAACATAAAAAGACTGTTAATGTTAACCTTACACAAGTCCCACATCAAATTCCAGTTAACCAAAATGGAAAAGTTATTAAGAATGTCAAAACAATTAAGTTTGCTAAACAACATCATACATCAAAAGAAGTAGAGTCAAAACCCAAACAAAATGATGTCACTAGGATGTCACACACATCTCCACAACGAAAGTTTAATCATAAAGTTGATAGCAGGTCATGCTACAACTGTGGATAGTGTGGACACATTGCTTTCTTTTTTCCTTACTTTCAGACACCTAGGAAGAAAATTGAACTTTAGAACTCAAAATCTAGGTCTTCTAAGAGGAGTTCTTTAACTCCACCTAGAAGAACTAGTGAACCCAAAGTTCAACCCATTAGCCAATCGTCTGTTTATCACAAACAGGCCTTACACAAATCTGGCTTATGGAAAGAAAAGTCATCCTCTGTGTCTCATAATGATGACAAGAAGGCACCTCAGCTACCCTCACCCTCTAAGGGTCAATGAGTTAAGTTCATGATGTGTGATGCCTCTGGGAAACCCAAGCCAGTAAAGGCTTGGGTTCCTAACCTTAACTAATGCTTTAAATTGTATGTGCAGGTGGTCGCTACAGTGCTGAAAACAACACGTGGATTGTAGATAGCAAAGCATCCAGGCACATGACAGGAAACAGGGATCTTTTATCAAACGTTAAACAAATAAAAGGCGGGCATGTTTTGTTTGCTGGTAACAAAGGAGGTTATATCACAGCTCAGGGAGAGGTTGGAAATCAGAAAGTTAAATTTGACAAAGTGAACTACGTTCAACAACTTCAAAACAACTTACTCTCTGTTTCCCAAATATGTGACAAAGGGTTTAAAGTCATATTTGACAACAAGAAGTGTTACGTCCTAAAGAAAGACTATATGATTCCGGAGGACCAAGTTCTGATGACACCTTCAAGATATAAAGACCTTTATGTTTTGGATCTCTCAACGGCTTCTACAACAGATCATGAAGTTCAGTGCTTCCTATCAAAAGCTACTGAGAAGGACTCCATTTCCTGCCACAGGAGAATGGGACACATAAATCAACGGAAGAAGAATCACTTGATTCAGAAGGATCTAGTGAGAGGTGTTAACGTCAAAAATTTCCAACTTCCTGATTTCTGTGTAGCATGCAAGAAAGGCAAACAGACGAAGAAGACTCATAAGGAAAAGAAAGTTCATTCTATCGAGCTTCCTCTTGAACTTCTTCATATGGATCTGTTTGTCTAGTCAGTACAAAGAGCATTGCAGGTGACCTGTACTGTTATGTGGTTACTGATGACTACTCAAGATTCCCTTGGGTAATGTTTTTGAAGTCCAAGTCAGAAACATTTGAGTCATTCAAAGAATTAAGAATCAGTGGATGGAGGCTTACTGTAAGGAAAAGGGAATTGTGCACCAGTTCACCTCTTCCTACACGCCTCAGATAAATGGTGTTGCTGAGAGAAAGAATAGAAGCTTGATAGAGACAGCACGAACAATGCTAGCAGACTCGAAACTACCTATCCAATTCTGGAATGAGGCAGTAGCTAATGCATGTTATACATTAAATCGAGTCCTGGTAGTCAAGCGCCATGGCAAGACATGTTACGAATTACTACAACGATGTAAACCTAATCTGGAGTATCTCGAACCATTTGGCGCGCCGTGCACACTTCTGAAGAAAACTCAAGAAGGAAAATTTAGTGAGAAGACTAATGAAAGGATCTTCTTAGGATACAACATACCGAGCAAGAGAGTTTACAACAACTCAACGGGTTTAGTAGAAGTATGGTGTAATGTTGATGTTCAGCGATATACCACACCCCTACTGGAAAAGGACCCGCTTACTTTTTCAAATATGATGGATTCTTCAAGTCCTTCAACATCCCTATCTCCCCTTCTGATGACGAGTTAGCTACACGAATGATGTATGATATCTTGAATACACCATATCGTGATCCAACATCATCGAGCTCACAGGGAGAATCATCTCATCACTCCGGGGAGCACTAGAAGACAGTGACTCCTCCTCAAAAGATGAATCTATAGAGGATGACCAGAACACTCAGGAGACACAGGTATCAATTCCTGCAAGTCGACAAACATCTAACAGTGATGCTTCTTCGACTTCGGATCCTCAAACTCCTTCTACCTCAGATGCAAAACCAAATGTTCATAATCTTGGCTCTGAGGTAGTTGTTCCTACCACTCCAGGATCATGTCTAAATGTCTATCATCCCCTAGAAAATGTCATTGGGGATGTCGGATCAGGAGTGCAGACCAGAAATCAGCTGTACTCAGCTGATTATGCCTCGATAATGGAAAAAGGATACATTCACGATGGTGCTTATCGGTGTTTTGTCTCGCAGTTTGAGCCAAAATACGTTAGTGAAGCACTGAATAATGAGGCATGGGTGAGTGCTATGCAAGAGGAACTTCTTCAATTCAAGAAGTTAGGTGTATGGACACTGGTAGATAGACCTAAAGGTGCTAAGGTCATCAGCACCAAATGGGTCTTGAAATGCAAGAAGGATGATCAAGGTGTCATTATCAGGAACAAAGCTCGACTAGTAGTTCAAGGATTTCGACAAGTCGAGGGGATTGATTATAATGAAGTGTTTGCACCCGTGGCCAGGATGGAAGCCATCTGTATCTGACAGGATTAGTGATCTCAAGTTTGATGGATTAGAGTGTAACGCAGTGGAATAAGAACAAGAATTAGACAAATTATAGCAAGAATTTGATATTCGTATGCATTAAGAACAAATACGGTTGTAACGAGAGAATATATTTCTGTGAAAAGGAATGTTTCAATAATATCAAATGTTTCTGCTCAATCATTCACAGATTACAATTAGGTTGACACTCCTTATATAGAGTGAAATCACTGCTGATATCACGGGATAGTGACATCTGGTTGATTTATTACAAAAATAACTAAAATTTAACAAACTACTAAAATGTTCACAACTACTGAGAACATATCAGAGTGCTAAGTACAAAACATAAAACTACGGATACGAAACTACTGACACTACAATGACTGAAGAACAAGCTCTTCAGTCGTTTTACAAAACTACTGAAAAGAAAAACATAAAACTACTGAAAGAAAACCGTCACAACTACTGAAGAAGACCTCTTCAACTGTTGTGACAACGTCTGATACTTGGTCTTCAGCACTTGTCTTCAGCACTTGTCTTCAGTACTTGTCTTCAGACTTTGTCTTTAGCACTTGTCTTCAGACTTTGTCTTCAGCACTTGTGTCTTCAGACTTTGTCTTCAGCACTTGTGTCTTCAGACTTTGTCTTCAGCACTTGTGTCTTCAGACTTTGTCTTCAGCACTTTTCTTCAGACTTTGTCTTCAACACTTGTCTTCAGACTTTGTCTTCAGCACTTGTGTCTTCAGACTTTGTTGTGATGTCTGTGGGACTTAAGGTTTTTCTGATCCGGCTCATTGGTTCTTTTGGTCCAACAAACTCCCCCTGAACCAATGCAGCCAAAACCTTAACTTTATTGAGGTCCCACTTATTGTTGGCGATAAGATTGGTCTTTTTCCTTCTTGATCAGCTAAGAAGATAACCCAATTAAGCATTGGCCTGGGAATAGATTTCTGAAATTTGGTTGGCATAGTATGGATAAGAGCCCTGACTTTGGGGAACTGGACACAGGTTGTGGTCCTATCCATGAAAGCTACTTCCCATGTATAAGCCTGTAGGATTCTCTGGTGTATGCTCTGAGAAACATAATTTGTTCTTCCATGGTAAGATTTTTAGCTCCACCATCAAACAGTCCGTCACACCCATACAGCTCTGAAATGTACTTAGCCTGTTTGCCATTTTTGAGCTCAACTGTTGTAATCTGTCTGTATGCAAACTCATATGGGTGAGTACCTTCAAGTAACAGACTGAGCTCATTTAGTTTAAAGTTCTCAAGCCTCTTGTAGACTAACCCCTTTTTAATTACTCTGTTCTCTAACATCTTTTGGGGTGGCTGTTTAGTTTCATAGGCCTTCTTGAAATCTTCTACAATTTCCCAGGGTGATACTACAAGGACCATTGTGATCTCTTCATCTACGATCCTTTTTACTTGGCCCTTGTATCTCGAAGGAATGTCTTTCTTCACAATTCTGTGAGCCACCCTAAGATCAGGCCATATTCTCACCTTTTCCTTTTGATATTGAAATGTGTTAGCAAGGGTGTACAATCTCAGAGCTTCTTTCTTCATACTGATTATTGATGACGAAGCAGCATAAGTTTTGTCTATGCTTTTCAGTATCTCATCATCATGAAGCTTTTGCTGCTGTTCTTCTTCTATCTTTACTCTCACAGCTTCCATCTGTGAGGTGGGAGTGATGGGCATAGGTTGGCTTTAGGCAAAGTTAGGACTGCGGAAAAAGGCAGCCTATCTTCTTCCTCATCATCCTCTTCTTCTTCTTCTTCTAGCCTCAACACCCTTCTCTTCTTCTTCTTGGGTGCATCATCGGCTGTTGGTTTTGAGGGTAAAGGAATTGGTTTAGTGGGTTGTGGTAGTGGTGATTTTGAAGTGGGAGGTTTTGCAGGTTGTTCTAGCATTCTTGTAGTGAGTGAGGCTTTTGAGTGTTTTGCTAGTTCCTTTCTGTTCCGAGCACCTGCCTCATTTAGTGCTTCAATCACCAATCCCTTAGTGTATGCTTCAGACGAACAGATCTTGGTGGTTATTGCCAAGATACTGTCCCTGGTCCATGACTTAATCTCGATCAATGATCTCCCAAGGTACTTTGCAATGAATCTGATCATGATCTCTAGTCTTTCTCTTTCTAATGCATCATAACTTGCCCATCTTTAGTTAATTTCTTCAACTTCAAGTCTCCTAATCTCTGAGTCAAGCTGTGCAGTATCGAACCCCTGTCTATACAGTTGATCAATAATGGAGTCCATTGATTTACTGTGTGTAGCATCCGCCATTTTGATCATCTCATCGAGTTCGAGTTCTTTTTCTTTTCCTTCAACCTTCCTCTTCTTATATATGACATGAAAGTCTTTGTGACTTTCACCCACTTGATCAATGTCAGCTCCCTTCACAAACTCCTCTTCCTTCTCAGTCTCCTTTTCTTTCTTCCCCTCTATGCTCTTTCTCTTTGCTTTCACTGACTAACTCTCCCCCTTTTTGGTTGCATTGGTTGCAAGGGTTTGAGTAGCAGAAAGCCTTGTGCTCACAATCTCCTCCACCAGGGGTTGTATGATTGAGGGAAGCCTCTCATCCATGGTTTTGAGCATAATGTCTGTGATCATTGGGGTGATGAGAGGTAGGGATTACTGAAAGATAGCAGCTGTTTGCTCAGAGGGGTTCTGTCCCTGAGAAGCAGTGCCAGAAATAGAAGCTGGTGGCTCGGAAGTTTTGAGTGGCTGAGTGTCTGGGAGACCTTCAGGTGAAGGTGCCATCTGTGGGTTTATGTTGGTGGCAGATGGTAAAAACTCTAAAGGTGGGATAAGGTATTTAAAGGGTAGGGTTAGAAAACGACTGAAGGTTTTGGTGTTAGTCATCAGTTGTTGAAACTACTGATGACGTGGTATTAACTTTCAGAGGTTTGGAATGACTGACCGTATTGGTGTGATCAGCAGTTGTTATAAAACAACTGAAGACTTGGTTTTAACCGTCAGACGTTGAAACAGCTGAAGTCTCTGATTTAGTCATCAGTAGTTATTAAACTACTGAAGATTTAGTCATCAGTAGTTATAAAACTACTGAAGATTTAGTCATCAGTAGTTTTAAAACTACTGAAGACAGTTTTGACTTCAGGTGATGAAACAACTGAGGACTTGGTATTAGTCAGCAGTAGTTGGGAAACTACTGAAGACTTTGGTTTTACCATCAGTTGTTGTAAACAACTGAAGACTTGGTGTTAGTCATCAGTAGTTGTGAAACTACTGAAGACATGGTTTTGCTTCAGTTGTTTAGAAAGAAACAGCAGTTGGAAACTACTGAAGAGAAAAAGGCTCATCAGTAGTTGTCGTCAATTCATTGCTTTTCAGCTGTTTCATACTGTCCTCAACACGTACTCATGAGACGTTTTCATCTGTTTTCAGATGTTTCATAGGACATCAGTACGTATTTGTATTTCTGAGAACAGTAGTTGTAGCTACATCAGCTGTTGTAACTACATCAATTGTTTTATCAAATAAAGTACTTGAGTACTGAGAAGTTAAGCTCTAGTAGTTTAAAGAAAACTTCCGGAGGGAAAATAACTTCAGTACTTACATATATGACAATAATAAACTAATGATCATCAGTACTTGTGAGCTGCGATCATCAGTAGTTGTCACTTATTCTAGCTGCAGCATACCAAGCCTTAACACTAGGTTTTGGAAAGTTGTGCTATCCAAGGGCTTAGTGAAAATGTCTGCAAGCTCATCAGCACTAGGAACAAATTTTGGATCACTCAGACCTTTTTCAAAACAATCTCTAATAAAATGGTGTCTGATTTCAATATGTTTAGTCCTAGAGTGCTGGATAGGATTCTTGACAATACAAAGAGCTGAAGAGCTGTCCATTAACAATGGGGTCTTAGTCTCTGTTATGCCATAATCTAATAATTGGTTTTGAAGCCAGAGTACCTGAGATGTATAGCTTGCAGCAGCAATGTACTCTGCTTCAGCAGTTGATGTAGCAACTGAGGTCTGCTTCTTACTCTGCCAAGAAATCAAGCAGTTGCCTAAGAATTGGCATCCTCCAGAAGTGGACTTTCTTGTCAACTTACACCCCGCATAGTCACTGTCAGAAAAAGCAACTAATTTACCAGAATGTCTAGTAGAATACCATAAACCTAGAGATGGAGTGCCTTGCAGATATCTAAAGATCCTCTTGACTGCAATCAAATGAGACTCCTTAGGTGCAGCCTGAAATCTAGCACAAACACATGTAGCAAACATAATATCTGGTCTAGAAGCTGTTAAGTACATCAAGGACCCAATCATACATCTGTAAAGTGTTTCATCAACCACTTTACCTTTCTGATCTGTATCCAGTTGTGTGGTGTTGCACATGGGAGTAGAACAGTGCTTACACTTTTGTAAATCAAACTTTTCCAAAAGATCTTTTGTGTATTTGGACTGATGAATGAAAATTCCATCAGCCTTTTGTTTGATTTGCAAACCCAGAAAGAACTGTAATTCTCCCATGGCACTCATTTCAAACTTCTGTTGCATCAACTTTGTAAAGGCATCACACAACTGTGGATCAGAGGATGCAAAAATAATATCATTTACATAAATTTGAACAAGTAGATTATGCTTCCCAGCTTTCTTAATGAATAAAGTCTTATCTATGGAGCCTCTAGTGAAATTATTTTCCAGAAGAAAGTTTGATAATGTCTCATACCAGGCTCTAGGAGCTTGTTTCAACCCATAGAGAGCCTTATCAAGCTTATACACCCAATTAGGATGTTTATTGTCCTCAAAACCTGGTGGTTGACATACATAAACCTCATCTTTAATTTTCCCATACAAAAATGCACTTTTGACATCCATTTGAAAAACTTTAAGGTTGTGATAAGTAGCATAAGCTAAAAACAATCGAATTGCTTCCAGTCTGGCTATAGGGGCAAAGGTTTCATTATAATCAATACCTTCCTCTTGTGAAAACCCCTGTACAACCAGTCTGGCCTTGTTCTTAACAATAAGCCCATTTTCATCAGTTTTGTTCCTAAACACCCATTTAGTGCCTATTGCACACTTACCTGGAGGTAGAGGAACCAGTTCCCACACTTGCTGTTTCTTGAACTGAAGAAGCTCAAGCTGTATGGCTTCAACCCATCCATTGTCCCTTAAAGCAATGTGATAGTTCTTTGGCTCTTGCGGACTAATGAAGAGAGCATAGAAGCAGAAATTTGCAATTGACTTCTTGTTGAAACGCCAGCATTGATATCACCAATGATTTGAGACATAGGGTGATTCTTCTGCTCTTGGTACACAATAAGATCTGTGCAAGTGTTTGTAACAGGCTCAGCAGCAACAGATGGTGATGGTGAAGCATTTCCTTGAAACCAATCAGTAGATGGTAATTCAAAGGAAGTTGAAGTTGTAGAAATCTCATCAGCATTTGTTGTGGATTGTGCTACTGAAGCTACAGGAACATCAGGTCTAGTTGAATCAGGCAGTTGATCACTAAACTTGAAAAGGTGATTACTGATATCATCATCATCATCAGTAACACCAGATGGATGACTAGCTACAGAAGATGATGGATTCATATGATCTGCAACAGCAGGTGGTTGATAAGGAACATATTGCAGAATGTCCAGATCAAACACCTCCACAGGGTTTTGTGGAATTGTATCCTTAGGGGATTCATTGAACTTCACATGCAAGGTTTCTTCAACTATCTTTGTCCGATAGTTGAATACTCTATAAGCCTTGCAAGTGGATGAATACCCAACAAAATACCCTGCATCCACCTTAGAATCAAACTTTTGGAGTTGATCCTTTGTGTTGAGAATGTAACAGGGACACCCAAATGCTCTAAAGAATGAAATCAAAGGGGCTAAATGATGTAAAACTTCATAAGGAGTTTTCATCAACCTCTGATTTACTAAGGCTCTATTGTGTACATAGCAGGCTGTATTGACAGCTTCAGCCCAAAAGGTCAGTGGCAGACCAGAATCAGCCAACATGGACCTTGCAGCTTCAATGAGGGTCCTATTCTTTCTCTCCACTACTCCATTTTTCTCTGGAGTCCTTGGGATGCTATACTGCCTCTTGATTCCCTTTGACAAGTAAAACTCATCAAGAGTGTGGTTTCCAAATTCAGTACCATTGTCACTCCTCACACACTTAACTGGTAGGGAATACTGCTTCTCAACATGTAACACAAAGTTCATAATGGACTGAGCAGCCTCATCCTTTGAATGCAAGAAGAAGGTCCATACATATCTAGAGTAATCATCCACAATTACCAGACAGTATTTCTTCTTTGCCATACTCATTACCTTCACAGGACCAAAAAGATCCATGTGCAGTAGTTGTAAGCAGGCATTAGACTTGGATTCTTCTATGGTTGGGAATGAAACTTTATGTTGTTTCCCTTTTAAGCATGCAGTGCAGATTTCATCACAATTGAACACCTTTATTGGAATACCTCTCACTAAACTCTTGTGGATCAGCTGATTCATGTTTTTGAGATTAGCATGACCCAGCCTTCTATGCCATAGTTTAGATTCTTGGAGAGAGGCCTTGGAGAACAAGCATGGATGGCCTCTTTACTCAATTTTCTTTGACAGATCCAAGGCATATACTCTTCCTATCATGTTGGCCTTTAGGAGAGCATTATCATCCAGTACTTTGTCAATCAGGATCAGAACCTTGGAAGATAGAATCCTACAGTTCTGGCTTGTGAAAAGAGCAACATGTCCTTTGTCACACATCTGACTGACACTCAACAGATTGTATTTGAGATTCTCCACATGGTTGACATCATCAAATCTAATATCTCCATTAGACACAAATCCCTTTCCAATGATGTAACCTTTAGCATCATTTCCAAATAAGACAAATCACTTCTTTCCCTGAGAGTAATCATGAAGAAGAGAGCTGCTCCCAGTCATGTGCATGGATCCTCCACTGTCCACATACCAGATGCTTCTTTGGCATGCTGAAGAACCCTGCACAATCATAAGAAACTAGTTAGCTTTGGAGACCCAAACCTTTTTGGTTTTGGGACTGACTTTATCAACAGATTTAACCATAGCTGGTTTCTCATGATTAACAGCTGATGAAGATGGAGATGGTGCTTAAATAGATTTGGACCTGTAATTCCTCTCCAGTGGTTTGGTCACAGTGGCTTCAAGTTGGTTAACTCTCCCCAATAGATGCTGAACCATCATAACAAGCTGTGTCTGATTTGAAGCTCGAGCTTTCAGTTCATTTGACACTCCAGAGCTTGTTTTTGATGAGTTCCTGTGACCCACCATTTCCTCCTTCTCAGATTTCACAGACTTAGTCTTATGTTTATCATGAGGAACAATATCAGCTGTCTTCTAATAAACCGTATCCTTCTTAGTGGATTTGGGTAAGGCCTTGGGTTTATCAGGTTGAGATGATTGTGGTACAAACATGGTCTCAAACTCAGTTTTCATTTTATTTATTCTAGTTTAATGAGCTCATCCCTTTGGAGCTTTAAACCCTTTTTGTACCAACTGTCATCAGATAGATGATTGGATTTACCATAAATTTCACATGGTTTATTCTTCATCTTGGACAACTTTACTGCTAAGTGGAAACTACTGAAGGTGTGATCTTCAGTACTTTCCTCCTATCAGTACTAGGTACTAAAGGATTTGAAACAACTGAAGACTGGTATTTCAACTCTTTTCCATCCGTCCTAATAGACTGTTTGATGGATTCCTCAGCAGTTGTTAGTCCTTGTATTTCAACTGATTTGAAATGCTTTTCAGATGTTGGGTCTGTTTCAGTACTTGGGGTACATTGAGGAACAACATCTGAAGTACTCAGCTTCATATGAGTCTTAGTAGTTAGACCATCAGTCAATTTATTTGTTGAGATCTTAACACTGGTTTCATTCTCTGATCTTAGATTATCATTGGAGAATGACTCACACGATAATGTGGTTTGGAGATTGCTTTCACTTTCAGTCTTAACTATGGAGTTAGGAGTAAAGTCTGTTGGTGGAGCAGTATGGTTGTAACCAATGCCAAACTTCACATTTGAAGCAGTTTGCTTGCTAAGAAGCATTTCAAATCCCTTGTATGATGAGACCCAGCGTTCACACTCAACTTGGGTCACTGCAAGTTTTTCTTTGAGACTCCTGTGGTCTTCCAGAATAACCTCTAGCTTGGACTTTTCATCATTTAATTGGCATTTAAGCTTATAAATCTCATCACTTTTACTGTTAAGAGCAGACTCATACTCAGCTTTTCTTTTGAAAATGGTTTTCTCAAACTCAAGTTTTTGATTTATTAATGCTACATTTGTTTCTCTAATAGAGACAAAGGCAGCTATGCATGATTCAGAACATAACTTGGCTTTAGCCTCTGAAGATACCTGAGTTACCTGTGAAGATGATGCATTTGAACAGGAACCCTCAGTAGACTCCAGGGCCATGAGAGCAAGATTTCCAAAAGGGTGTTCACCACCATGTTGACTAGCACCAGCATAGTATTGCTCAGTGTGACCAGACAAGTTATTAGGTAAGCTACTCCAGTCAACGACTCCAGGTGTGAAGAAGCTATGATGAGGTTGTGATTGAGATGGAGATGGTTGAGGTTGAGGGTGTGATGAATGACTAGAACCAGCAGAATGTTGCCCTTTGGATTGTGAATTGTTATTTGGAAAAGTCAAAAAGGGTGCAGAAGTGTTAGATCTAGTTTATCTACACTCTCTTGCAAAGTGTCCAAGCCTGTGGCATTTATGACACTTCAACTTGCTTTTGTCAAAACCGACTTTGGTTTTGTCAGAGAGTCCAGGATATTTCCTGCCAGTTCTCTTGTAGAATTTCTGAGATCTGATATTGATCAAGGCCATTTGGCTCAAAATATCCATCTCTTCTAAATCATCATGAGCAATGCCCTTCAAATCATCCATGATAAAGCATAGATTGTCACTATTATTACCAGAATGACAATCAACACTCACAAAGGCATGATTAGAATTGTTTGAGGTGAAATCATTATGCTCATCATAGTGGCATTCTGATCCTACATACTCTGACTCATGACTTACCAAGGCAGTGTTTCCTGGTACAAAATCATCAGTGAGCTTTCTAGATGATGACAATTTTCGTTTCCGTTCTATCTCTCTCTCAAATGTGAGCAATTTCCCATGGAGTTGGGTGAGAGATAGTTTGTCCAAATTTGCACTGGAGCGTAGGACAATAGTATATGTGTCCCATCTCTCAGGCAGTGATCTGAGAAATCTATTATTCATCTGGCTATTTGTGTACTCATGTTTGACCATTTTTAATTCAGAGATCAAACAAGAGAACCGCTCAAACTGTTGAGTCAGTGTCTCACCCTTCCTATGAGAGAATGTCTCATATTGTTGGGCAAGGATTTCTCTATTATTTGCCAAGACCTCGTCTATTCCTCCAAATTGTTCTTTCAAGGCATTCCAGAGGTCATGGGTAGTTTCATAATGCATTAGCCCAGAATAGATTTCATTGGGCAATGCCATGGCCAGAATTCCATGGGCTTTTGCATCGATCTCAAACAATTTCTTATCCTCATCTGAGTATTGCTCCCTCCTCTTCGAAACCATTTGATTGGTTTCCGGGTTATTCACCATAGGCTTGTGTGGACCATGTACCACTGATGTCCAACAACCTGAGCTGTTAACAGACAGGTGATGGAGCATTCGTCGTTGCCATATGTTATACTCACTCCTAACCAGCATTGGAGGCTTGGTTGAGGAACCAGTATTGTGAGGATCATTGGAAGGAGTAGTCATTTTAGGTCCAAATACAATTAATTCAAGCTTTTAAAAGATTTTACACAGACCACAACAGACTCAATGAAAACTAAGAATAAATCTCAGGATGAATGACCAAAACACAGAAAATTCAATCTCTATAACCGTTTCTTGAAAAAATGCTAATTCAATCAAACTTGGATCTTGGATAGCAGTTTCAATGATCAATTATTAGATCGATCAATGATGAACCAGCTCTGATACCATTTGATAGGATCAGTGATCTCAAGTTTGATGGATTAGAGTGTAACGCAGTGGAATAAGAACAAGAATTAGACAAATTATAACAAAAATTTGATATTCGTATGCATTAAGAACAAATACGGTTGTAACGAGAGAATATATTTCTGTGAAAAGGAATGTTTCAATAATATCAAATGTTTCTGCTCAATCATTCACAGATTCCAATTAGGTTGACACTCCTTATATAGAGTGCAATCACTGCTGATATCACGGGATAGTGACATCTGGCAGATTTATTACAAAAATAACTAAAAATTAACAAACTACTAAAATGTTCACAACTACTGAGAACATATCAGAGTGCTAAGTACAAAACATAAAACTACTGATACGAAACTACTGAAACTACAACGACTGAAGAACAAGCTCTTCAGTCGTTTTACAAAACTACTCAAAAGAAAAACATAAAACTACTGAAAGAAAACCGTCACAACTACCGAAGAAGACCTCTTCAGCTGTTGTGACAACGTCTGATACTTGGTCTTCAGTACTTGTCTTCAGACTTTGTCTTCACCACTTGTCTTCAGACTTTGTCTTCAGCACTTGTGTCTTCAGACTTTGTGTTCAGCACTTGTGTCTTCAGACTTTGTCTTCAGCACTTGTGTCTTCAGACTTTGTCTTCAGCACTTGTCTTCAGACTTTGTCTTCAGCACTTGTCTTCAGACTTTATCTTCAACACTTGTGCCTTCAGACTTTGTTGTGACGTCTGTGGGACTTAAGGTTTTTCTGATCCGGCTCATTGGTTCTTTTGGTCCAACAGTATCTTCCTTGCCTATGCATCGTATATGAAGATCAAGTTTATCAATTAGATGTGAAGAGTGCATTCCTTCATGGTGAAATTCGAGAGACAGTTTATGTCAGTCAACCCAAGGGATTTGAAGATCCTTATCATCGGGACAGAGTTTACAAACTTGACAAGGCCTTATATGGGCTTCATCAAGCTCCTAGAGCTTGGTATGAGAAACTCTCGACTCATCTTGTGAAACACGGCTTTCGCAGGGGAGTCATTGACTGCACACTGTTTATCAAAGAAAAGGATGGTGATTTACTGCTAGTACAGATATTTGTCGATGACATAATCTTCGGTTCAAAGAACGAAGAGTTATGCAAAGAATTTGAAGCAGTAATGAAGGCAGAGTTCGAGATGAGTACCATGGGGGAAATGGAATTCTTTCTCGGGTTACAGGTGGATCACACACCCAAAGGGGTTTTTCTACATCAGACCAAGTATGTGGGAGACATTCTCAGTCGGTTTGACATGGAGAATGCCTCTGCAGCTGGGACTCCACTTGCTACAAACCATGATATAGCACCTGATGAAAATGGAGATCTGGTAGATGCAACAATGTACCGAGGAATGATTTAATTTCTCATGTACCTTACTGCCTCTAGACCTGATATCATGTATGCTACATGTCTATGTTCTAGATATTAGGCTAAACCAAAGGTTAACCATCTGATTGGGGTCAAGAGGATATTTCGTTATGTGAAGGGCACACCCACACTTGGGTTGTGGTATCCTCATGATGATGACTTTGAGCTCACGGCATACAGTGTCTCGGATTATGGGGGCTGCAAGATGAATTACAAGTCTACATCAATTCTTTGGGAGGAGATTAGTGACCTGGCAATGTAAGAAGCAGACCTCGGTTACGCTGTCAACCTGTGAAGCCGAATATGTTGCCGCTGCAAGTTGCTGTTCTCAAATCATTTGGATTCAACAGCAAATGCGGGACTACGGTTTAACTTTCTCTTCTACTCCTATTTTTGTTGATAACTCTGCTGCAATTGCAGTAACTAAACATCCCGTACAACACCCTAAGACCAAACACATCAGTATAAAATATCATTTTATACGGGACTGCTTTGAAAAGAATTTAATCGATATGGTAAAAATAAATACGGATTTTCAACGCGCTGACCTCTATACAAAAACTTTTGACAAACCATGTTTTCTATATCGGTTAGAGGTCAACGGTGTTAAAAAGAAAGGTGATGTTATTTCTGATGATGATCATGTGTAGTCCGATACAATTTATTCTATTTTTTATGTTTTTCTTCATTTGTTCTATTTGTTTTAACTTAAATTCATGTTATTTAGCTGTCTATTAAAACCCTAAAATATGTATATCGGTTATGATTTTAGAATTTTAGGGGGGAATAGGTCAGCCAGTAACATTTAAAAAAACAAAAAACAAAAAAAAGGAGAAGGAGAGGCTAGCTGACAGAAGGTAGATCGTACCTGTGATACCGATTCAAATACTTTGGAATATGATAGTACACAGGAACAAAATCAAGAGGGACTTTAATATTTAATTTAGAAAATATGCAAAATTCAAAGTCTAAGTCTGTGTAGTCTGAGCAATATAAAAGGAAATATGATAGAAAAACGGGTATCTACTAAGGTAACACAATAAAAGTAGACCTAGAGGTTGCTAGACCACAGATGATATGTCGGTAGATTCAACACAATAGATGATTAGACTTGACTGGTGATCTCAATATCAAATTAAGTTGTTCAACTGACTATGGGCTCCCATCTTATCACTAGTTAACACAATCAACAATATTCCAATAAGGGCTAACGAGCATGTAAATGCCACAAATGTGTGCGGATGACCATAAATAGAGCAAAGCACGAAAAAAAACAAATGCTATCAAGCTAATAACTTATGTTGTTGGTGCATTATGTGCTAAAGAAATTAACGATGCTCTAACAAGAAGATAGGTTATGTGCCTCTCTGCTGTGAGATGGCACTGACTTGAGGATAAGCATAACCTAGATATTATAGAATTCATTCTTGTTTGCCGCCTCTCTGCTGTGCGATGGCACTGACCTGAGGATTGGCTTCTATTTAAAAGCTCTGAGAATAGTCTCTTCTTGTCAAAATGCCCGTAGACCGCTTAAAATCTCTTGAGGAATGTTGATTATCATATAAGCGTGGGATCCACAAATGTTGGTTGAAATAATAAACCTTAAACTATCACCAATCTGTGTCAAAAGTTTGTGTATGGATTTAAGAGGACAAACATACTCACAATCATAGTGGATACAAATTCTTGAAAGTCCAAATCAATGTGGGAATTTAATAGTACCAGTATGATTTCCTAAATTTGCTAACGGCTCTGGATGAAAACTGAGAAGTGAGCATCAAATGGTTTTGATAACAAGTCCCAAATGATTTGACTTGCCTGTATGATTCCAAAATGTGATTTGGTCCAGGAATGGTCAAACTAAATAGAAGCTGCCTATTCCAGAAACAAATCTAGTAGATTTCTATCTTAGGATTTACCTCTCACAAAAAGTTGAAAACAAGTTTAAATTTTTGTACTTAAGTTTAATTTTCTATTTATTTAGTCATTTCAGTTTAATTGTTGTCGGACTACATCTTGGAATTTAGTAAGGTTTTAATTCACCTAAAGGGTCATGTCTGAGATGACCACATGTGTTTTCAAAAGATAAATGGGTCACGTCTGAGCTGACAAAGTTTTTAAATGATCACGTCTAAGGTGATCAAAAGTTTTTCAAGATAAAAGGATCATGTCTGAGATGATCAAATTTGTATAATGTTGATTCTAAAGCTTAAAAACAAAAAAAAGGTTTTAAATGGCAAATGGTAAGAAATGCAGAAAATTTCATAAGTATGACCCATTCGCACGAATGGACCATGAGTATGGACTTATCATGCAAATGGGAGCTATTCGTACGAATGGACCATGAGTATGGACCATTCAACCAAATGGCCCATACGAATGACCCAGTCGGATGTTTAAAAGCAAACGAATGAGTAAGTCGCATGACTGAACTCCAGTCGGACGACTGAAGGGGGCTAACTGAACCAATCGCAACTTCGTCAGCTGGCAGATCTCACAGCTGCACAGTCCCAGCAGATCTCTCAGCAGGCTCAGCTGATTGAGCAGCAGGCACAGAAAATGGCTGCTCAGAGCGAAGAGATTGCCCAACTCCAAGAGCATAGAGTCATATCAGCAAAGAAGATTGAGGAGTTGAAGGATGCTAAAAAGTCTATCATGCTCAAGCTCAAAGGAACTAAAGTTGAGCCTCTGAAGATAAAGGAAGGAAATGATGATGAGGGTGAAGATGATGATGAGGATGAAGATGAAGAAAGTGATGATGATGAAGGGGATGAGGAAGAAAGAACAGAGGCCAGGCAGGAGGATGATGATGGATGAGATGCAGCTGCATCAGCCTCAACTCAGGGTCAAGAAAGAAGATCAAAGAGAAATCAAGACCAACAAGCTTCCTCTTCTGCCTCACCAAGTGATCATCCAGCGATTCAAGATAAAAGTAATGATTAGATGATTATGTATTTGATAGCCTTTGTACTTGAATCATGTATTAAACTTATGCATTTGATGTTTATATTAAGATTATTGTATTTCTGTCTTGCTTATTAACTAATGTTTGATGTGTTACATGTTTAAAACAAGCAGATCCAAACTTTTAAAGGGACAAATTTGATGTTGCTCCCCTTCAGCAAATCAAGACTCAATTGACTATGATTCTTGATCTGCAAGGGATCATCAGGAGATCTGTGAGCTATACCCCTGAAGAAGGGGAAATAATTCATGATCTTTCAAATGAGCAACTGGCTGAAATGTTCGAGTTGAACCCGGATAAGATCATTAAGGATGCTCCAACTTGTGAGTCTATCAGTGAAGAAGAGCTAAATGACATTGATGAGATAGAGATAGAAGACATCACAGCAGAGCACTATCCTTAGTACGCTGACAATAAGGGAAATGTGGTCCCCAATCTGGGTGAATCCCTAGTCAGTGATACATTTGAGGTATTGGATCAGATGGAGCAGGAGTCTGAGAAGATTGAAGGAAAAGCGCAAGCCTCAACCGATGATGTTGATATCAGAAAGGCAGAATGGGCTGCTTGTTTTGAAGAAATCCAAGCCCAACGCGCAGCTCCTAAACAGAATGTCTACACCAAACTCTACAGAGTGAAGAAACATCATAAGGTGTCAGGCAGGATTATTGCGTGGGCACATTTCGAGGATCTAAATTTTTATGCAATAAAGAGGGAAAATGGCATAGAGTACTTTAGATTTCCACATGATCTAAAGAATCTACCTAGTTTTGAGCGCAACCAGCTGGCTAAATTGAAGTTATTATATGCTGATCCAAGGAAGATGTCAGGCTGGTTTGAGGCTACCCTAAAGAAAGAGTACCACACCAGGTGGGTCAACTTCAAACCTCAACAACCTACGAGGTATATCAGACGATCTGAAGTTGACTCCATCACTGGTAAGCCCAAGATAGTGCTGAAGTGGAGTCCCTCAAGAACAATGTCTAGAATCCGTCTCAGGGAAATGCCACAGGACTTCACTCCACACTTTAAGTGGTGGTACTATGATTGGAGAACCGGGGAGGCGGTCATAGTTCTAAATAAAGAGGGACAAATGGATACCATTAGGGTGTTTGACCCAATTTGGCTCACTAACTTGTCTGGTATGATGTCTACACATTATACAAGTGGCCACTATTCTATGACCCGCAAGATATTGTACAAGCCCTCCAATTCCAAAATGTCATAAGACTCTGCTTTGCGTTCGAGATACATGCAGGAGTCACAAGAGAGGAAAAGTACAAGAAGTATGAAGAGGTGATGCAGAAGGTAAGACATTAGATAGATCTAGGTCCAAGGGGGAGTTTGTTCATACATATATATACCTAGATCCTGATTTGAATGTAATATGTCTTACACTTATGTAACTATTGGGTACTTAATGAAATACAAATATTTGGTTGTGTTTATAATGTTTAAATATTACATTAAAGAGCTGATTAACGCATATTGACGTAATTATATAGGTTTGTGATTGTTTGAAGTGTTATGTATAATGTTATAATGTTAAATACACACAAACTTGGTGAAGTGAAGTTCTCATGTGTCCGAATGGCCATGCGACTAAGTGTTCATGCGCCTAAATAGTCCATACGCCTGAACAACTTCATGCATCTAACTCAGTCGCATGACTGAAAGCTCTGTCGTGTGAATGGATTAAATGCATGGATCAATCGCACGACTGAACCATGCTAATGGTTCAATCGCCCGAATGAGCAACCTTAACCTATAAATTCCTCTTAATTCGTGGAAAAACGAAACAATTAAGGAGCATTCATTCCTATTCAATTCAAGACGTACCCTAGCCGTCCAGAAGCCTCCAAGTTCATACTCCAAGTTCACAGAACGTTGCTCATTGATTCCCAATCGATTTTTCACGTTAGATACAATATCTTATTGTTTCTACGTGCGTTCTCACTGATTGGATCGCCAATCAAATAGGATTCTGCACTATTTGTTTTGGTCTACACGTTAATTAGTTTGTATTTCGTTTGAATACAAGATCCTAACAAAAATTTCTAAAATTAATTTAAGGCTAAAAAGCTTTTTAAAAAAATGAATGAAGGAGCCCGGGTTCAAACCCAGGACCTCAAGAGTGTAAGGGTAAGTGTCTAACCAGTGAACCAGGGTCATGGCCTTGGTATCACTTGGTTTTTACTTCATAAAAACCATATAAGCAAAACCCCCAAATCCCTTAGAACCCTAATTTCTATCCAAACCAAATTGAAGGCTAAATCACAATCGTGAGTTGCAACAAACATAGGGCTTTGATTCCCCACTGAATTTCGAGCATATTCATGTATTCAATTACGTGTTTTGAGGACGAATCGTTGAAGAACAGGTGAGAACTGGTTGCGGCAAGTGTCGTAGCTTAATCAGGTTGCAAATAACAATGATACCCAAATTCGTTCAACAAGATACTTCTAATAGATCCAATGATGAGAAACCCTTTGTCAATTGTGGGTTAGAGGACTCGGATAAAGGTCCACGAGTGAATTACAGGTCATGACGTTTAGAGGGAGGTTGTTCGAAAGGATTAAGTGTAATTTAGGTGAAATTGGAAATCTTAATGGTTTTGGAACAGTTAAACGATCGTTTATGTTCGATTAATTAGATTATTATTAAGTTTTAATTATTGAAACGTTAAATTATTAATTAAAGTTTCGGTTTCAAGTTTGTTCCTCTTCATAACCGAGTTAAAACCCAATTAAGCCTTACGTTTAGGTTCGAATCATGTTCTGGAGACGATTAGAATCGTTTGAAGTTTGAAATTCGAAGGGTTTATGTGGTTTCGGGGCTCACCGGACTTCGGCCAAAGGTGACCGGAGCGGCCGCCGGAAATACGGGGGAGAAGAAATGGGGGGGTTAGTTTTGAAATTTTACACAATCACCCCCTTTACTTTCGGGTGTTTATTATTGTATGCCCAAGCTTTCTTTTTAACATTATAAATTGATACAAACACCCCTTTAACTTAACTATAAGAGATTCAAGACTTTTTAAGTTTAATAACCTTGTGAATTATTATTATTCTTGTTATAACTTGCTATTATTATTAGTATTATTAATAACATAATTATTATTACTCTTGTAATTAGTTATTATTGTTATTATTATTACTATGATTTTATTTATTTATTAATTAATAATTAACATAATTAACTTTCAAACTAAAGGATTTAAAAAAACAATAAGAAAATAAGCACAAATGGCCCATAAGTTTCACATAAGGCAACAATTGCCCTTATAAGAATAAACGCAGTAAACTTTAAATTAACCTAGAAATACAAGATGTTACATAAATAGAGGGGAGTCGGTCGCAGACAGTCGTCACCCCCAAATCATACTTAAATCGCACGAAAGCAAGATTACTCTGCCCAAATTTCATATTTGTGATTTAGCGTCCTGTTTGTGAGACTAACGATTAAGCTTTGTTTCTACGCGTAATGCAAGACTAAAATCGCCCAAAATGCTTAGTTTAATCAAGCCCTAATTTGCAAAATGGGTGAAAACTAAACCGAGACAAAACCTTCAAAATAAACCACTAACCTGGACTTAATTGTCAAATATGTAGTACTAAGTGTTATTTTGATTGACTGCGAGTCAAATGAGTCTAACCTAAACGTTTAATATCAAGTATAGACCAAGAACCTATTCTATAGTACTGTACAGAGACATATGCGAATGGACACACTGATGAACTTCAATCGCACGATTGAAATGGGCAAATGACACGATCACACGAATGAACCATGCATATGAATTCAGTCGCACGACTAGTACAACCGCATAGAACAACATATGAGTCAGTTAAGTCGCAGGTTCATTCACACGACTGAGTTCATTCGCATGACTAAGACTCGGTGGCACTGCCCATTCGCATGACAGAACAGAATGATTCAAGTTCATTAAATTCAAATGTCATTCACTTACACAAACTCTAACATTTATTTACCTTGTGTAATAGAAACATGGCGAGTAGATGGACTATGAGCACAAAGCATAACCTGTGTGTGCATCTGGACGTCACCTCCTGGAATGCATCTGATTATGCTGGGATTATAGCCTTACTACGGAGATCGAGGATCTTCAAGGCCATATCTACCCCGTGCACACCATATCGATCGATTCAACAGGCTTTCTAGGAAAGCGCTATAGTCGACAAGTCTGTTGAACCGCATCGTATTCGGAGTACCATATTTGGTGAAGAGATTAAGATCAGCGAAGAAGATTTGAGGAGGGTGTTAAAGTTGGGAGATGATGGTGGCTGCCCAACCAGACTACATCCAATGACAGTTCGAGGTTCTTTCCTTTGGGCTGAGTACTCTGGGGGCATAAACGCAGGTGTGCTCAACAAGAGCAACTTGTGCCCCCAGTTCAAGTATTTAGCCCATGTGCTGCTGAAGTGCATAGCCTCGAGGAAGGGAGGCTTTAATAAAATGTCTGATCAGATCAAGAACGCTTATGTTGCTCTAGTACTGAATCATCCATTCAACTTCTCATCATTGATCTTTACCTACTGGGTCGAGAATATAGAGGCCAAAGGTAAGTAAGGCTTCTGCATGTACCCCCGATTCCTTCAGATGATCATAGACCAAAAGCTTCCTTCGTTGCCAAAGGAGAGTGAGGATGCAGTTACATTAGAGGTGATGGATGACACCACCCTCGAGAGGATAAAGGTATATCGGGGCAAGCAGGTGAAGCCCCCGGTAAGGAGACTGTTTGGGCATCTATCCAGGGAGGATTATGTGGCGCCAGCTAGGAGGAAGTGGCATTACAACGACAATGACTCAGATTCTGAGCCGATTTCTCTACCCTCTAATGACTTTGACGATGATGACAATGGTGATGGTTAAGGAGGTGATGGTCCGGGGGACCAAAGTGAGCTCCAATCCACCATGATTTTCAGATGGAAGAGGAGGAAGAGTCGGACGAGGAGCCTCTGGTACGGATGGTGGGGAGCCGTGTCGTAGCCACTAAAAGAGGGCTCAGGGCGGTTGGTGGACGCAGGGTGAGTCCGGGGATGCTGTTACTGCTGATACTGATCCATCCTACACCCCGGACCAGCCCAGCAGCCAAGGGGGAGCCTCTATCTCCAAGGGCTCCAGGAAGAAGAGGATGGCTCAACGTTATGGCAAAAAGGGTAAGAGGCCGAGATTTACTTTGACCCTATCCACTACCACTGCCACAGCCACCACTACTGCCACAGCCACTACCACATCCACCAGAGCTACCACAACCACTACCACACTCCCTACCACTACTACCACACCCCACCACCACTATACTACAGCCACCCGTTCACCATCCACTACTATCCCACCCCCCAATTTACCACATCCACCACTACCATCACTAGCCCCAAGCAGGTCCATTAACCCACACTACCTTCACCACAGGATCCACTCTACCCTCCATTGGGGTAGAGAAACAGCTAGCAGCAGTAAACTGGATCATGCTTAAGCTGTTAGCTGCTGATAAGCAATGAGAAACACAGCTAAGTCAACTTGTGGAGCTCAATGTTGATCAAGCCCAGCAAATTTCCCAACTCCAGGAGAAAAATGATCAATCAGTTAAGAGGATTGAGGAGTTGGAGGCCAAGAATAAGAAGATCATGCTTAGACTGAAAGGATCAAAAGATGAGCCTCTGAAGATCAGAGAAGGTGATGGAGATGATGATGATGATGATGATGATGAGATGATGGTGGTGATGATGATGATGAGTTTGATGAAGAAGATGATAGTGATGGTGAAGGGTCAAGGGGAAAAAAAGAAGATGATAATGATGGTGGTCAAGAAAGAAGGACAAAGAAAGCACAAGACCAAGGAGCATCATCATCAGCCCTTGCAGTTGAAAAGGTGACTGATAAAGACAAAAGTAATGACTAGATGATTATGTATTTGAAAACTTTTGTTCTTGAATCTTGTATTACAGTTGTGTAATTAATGTTTATATATATTTATCTAATATTTATATATCTTGATTAATTACTAATGGTTGATGTGTTACGTGATTAAATCAGGCGTATCAAACATCTCAGCAAGATGAATATGATGTTGCTCCCCAATAGCAAATCAAGTCTCAATTCACAATGATTCTTGATTTGCAAGGGATTGTCACACGGTTGGCGAGCTACACTCCCAAAGAAGGTGAAATCATACACGACCTGACTGACGAGCAACTTGGAGAGATGTTCAGGAAAAATCTAGATGAGATTGTCAAAGATGCACCTAATTTTGATGTGACAAGTGATGATGAGCTAAATGACGTAGATGATGTAGAGATTGAAGATGTCACAGTTGAGCATTATCCAGAGTACACTGACCGAGAGGGCTATGTGATCCCCAACTTGGGTGACACTCTTGGCAGTGCTATATTCAACAAACTGGATGAGATGGAAAAAGAGACAGAGAAGAATGAAAGCCAAGCCCAAGCCTCAGACGCTGATGTTAATATAAGAAGGCTGAATGGGCGGCTTGTTTTGCTGATATACGAGCCCAACGCACTGCTCAAAAGCCAAATGCCTACACCAAGCTCTGCAAGGTCCAGAAACATCTAATGGTGTCGGGAAAGATTATTACGTGGGCATATTTTGAGGATCTTAACATTTATGCAGTTAAGAGGGAGAGGGAATAGAGTACTTCAGATTCCCACATGATCTAAAGACTCTCCCTGGTTTTGAGCTCAACCAGCTGGCACACTTAAACTTGTTATATGTTGATCCCAGGAAAATGTAAGGCTGGTTTGAGGCTGAAACTAAAGAAGGAATACCACACCAGATGGGTAAACGTCAGACCTCAGCAACCGAAGAGGTACATCCGAAGGTCTAAAGTGGATCCCATTTCTGGAAAGCCTAAGGTGGTGCTGAAGTGGAGTCCTCCGCGCACAATGTCCGAAATTTCCCTAAGGGAAATGCCACGAGACTTCACTCCACACTTCAAATGGTGGTATTATGATTGGTGAATTTGTGAAGCGGTCATAGTTCTACAAAGAGAGAGAAAAATGGAAACTATCCGGGTGTTCGACCCTATGTGGCTAACCAACTTGTCTGCAGACGATGTCTATACATTATACAAGTGCCATTATTCTATGAAACACGAGATATAGTACAAGCCCTCGAGTTCCAGAACATGATACGACTCTGTTTTGCATTTAAGATACATGCAGGAGTTACTACAGTGGAGAAGTACAAGAAATTTAAGGAGCTAATGAAGAATGTCAAACACTAATGTAAACTAGGTCCAAGGGGGAGTTTGTTGATACATATGTACCTACTTTAGGAGCTTAATGTAAAATGTCTGGCATGTCTTACATATATGTAATAAATCAGTTAAATGAAATGCAATATGCTATTGATGCTTATAATGTTTAATGTTTCATTCTTTATTGTGTAATAAAGCATATTGAACTAACTATACAGTTTGTGGTTTTTTGCATTGTTCTTAGTCAATAATGATTGAGATACATGTTCAAACTTGATCGTATGAAGTCTTCATGTGAATGGACCATGCTAATGGACCATACTCATGAATATTTCATGCTAATGGATCGGTCGCAAGACTGAACCAGGAGACTAGATCAGTCGCACAATTGAGACATAAGATTGGCTCAGTCGCACAACTGAATCTTTAGTCGTGCGTATGAATTAATCGCATGATTCAGTCGCACGACTGAACCATGCTAATGGTTCAGTCATACTATTGATAAACCCTAACCTATAAATACCACCTAATTCATGGAAAAACAAAACACTTCAAGAATTTTGACTCACATTCGTACCCTAGCCGTCCAGGGACTCCAGAGAACCTGTTCCAACTTCATAGTTCGCAGTTGATCCTGTTCTAATCATTCTTAACATTTATTTAGTCGTTAGATTGATCTGATCCGCGTTCTCACTGATTGCATCGCCAATCAAATAGGATTCCACACTATTTGATCTGGTTTCAGGCATTATCAGTTAGTACTCCGTATGTACACGGTCCTAACAATTCCATTAGATACCATTCCTTCACCAGTTATCTTTCCTCTTGAATCTCCACCAAATGCCACATGAGTGCTATCTTTTTGCTTAAAATCTTGAAACAAGGCTTGGTTGCCTGTCATGTGCTGGCTACACTCACTATTAACATACCATGTGTTTACTGGTCTCCGTGGGCGTACATGCATGAAAGAAAATTTAAGATGAGTTAATAACCAAGCCGAAATGGTCATCGGCTTTCCAAATTTATCAACTATGGTAAACTGTTTAAAATGGAGTTTGTTTACGTCAGGTTATTGTGAAATTTGTGATTTTCAATCCTCTTTTAAAAATAGTTTGATTATCTTTCTTTGTTTTGTTTTTAAAACATTAAATCTATTTTCAAGATCATCATCAAGTCATTTTCAACATTGTTGAAACATTATAGAAGTTTTTCTTGTTATATGTTTCATTGATCATTCTCATCGAGCGTGGAATAAATTGTATTTGATCATACTGTTGTGATCTGACATTATACAAATTGTCATAGTCTAAATTGATTCTTCTAGACGATCTCAAACCCAGAGAAGGTGATTTTGTTAGATTTTGAAATCCATTATATTGATTTCTTTGAATCTTTGGATTAGGATATCCTTGATTGTCAAAAACCTTTCTAGGGGAGTTTTTCTTGAAGAAACAATCATTTGTATTGTGATTTCTTTCTTCATATAAAGCACAATATTTGTTAAAATAACAATCAAATGTGTTTTGATTTGGCATATCACATATGTGATAGTATTTGTTGAAATAATATTCAGAAGTGTTATGATTATACATGTCACATATATCAAAGTATTTTTGAGGTTTTTAAAATAACATTTGATTAATCATTGAAGTAGATGCTACATCTGATCCTTGTTTGATTTTAGGAGTGGATTGATTAAGCTTTTGTTTTGTCGGTATAATTTTGGTCTTTTGATATTTAGAATTTGTCTTTTTAACATGTTCACCATTCTTGAACTCCTTAGATACAAATCTGTTTGTGTACAGCAGAAGTCTTTGGACCTGAACCTATTTTCAGATCAGAGTTAGATTTGATCTTTGGTTTTGTTATTGTTTCAGATATAGTGTTAATGTCAAATGTTCCTGCTAACACAAACTTCACAAGTTTATTTTGACTTGTTTTATTTATTGGGTCAGACCTTTTAGGAGTTGATTTTCTTCTCCTTTGATTTCTTGATGATTTTTTAGGAATTCGTGTCTTAATTGAGTCTTGAGAAGATTCATTTTCACACTTTTTCATTTGAGTTAATTCATTTGAGCTTGAATCATCATTTTCACACTTGTTTTCTGGTGAATGATCATGAGTGTTGAAATTTTCTAGTAAAGTTTTAGAGATTGATTCATGTGTGAAACCTAATCCTCGTTTATGTTTATCTTTTTTCCATTTACCAGTTGCTTAACAATAGTCTTTGAGCTTTTTACTTGCCAAATCAACTTGAGTTACAGCATGTGCCACTTTTTCTTGTTCAAGTGACTTTGTCATTTCTTCAAGTTGTTTCTTAACTATTTCAAGTTCTTTTAAAGCTTTATTCCAACTTGCTTGAAGTGACATTATTTTCTCATCAGCAACTTTATGATCATCTTTCAGTTTTCAGTGCATTGATTCTTCTTGTTTTAATTTGTCAAATATTTTGAATGAGTAATTTCTATAATGTTCAACATGTTTAAACATTCTTTTGTGCACAGTTTTTCTCTTACTTAAGTTGGAATTTCAGGATATGGATTTGAAGACTTAGTGTCAGAAGCAGATTTTAAAACCCTTTCATTGTTTAGACTTTGCCATGAGCGCAACTTCTTCCTCCTTTGGATCTGACTTGTCACTCCAATCATAGTCTGTCTCATTTTCTGATTCATCAGTTTTTAGATCCTTGTCTTTAGACCATTCTTCATTTATTTCTGAAAAAAATGCTAAACCTGAAATAAGATTAGAAGTAAATTGTTCAGCATATGCACTCCAGTTATAACCATCTTTTATGCTTACAACTAGTTCTTTCTTTGGTTCTTTAGTTGATTTTTGTTCACCTTTTAATTCAGGCATAGGCAGACTCTAATATAGTTTTTGGAATGTCTTTTGAGTCCGATGTCTATGATTATTTGAACTGCTTTGACCATTTCCACTTTGAGTTCTTGGAGCTTTACATTCTCTTGAGAATTACCATAACTATTGCAGTTGAAACATCTTGATTTTGACTTGTCAAAACCAACTGTTTTGTTGGCACTGGGATTGTAGTTCATGTTGACATATGAGTGCTTTTGTGTTCTGTAAGCAATCATCACAATTTGCCAATTCAAGTCCATTTCTTCTACATCATCAGGATCCATCTCAAATAAATCTTTCAAAACCAAATCAATTTGAGTTAGATGACTACCCTGGTAGGCTTGGAAGCATGCCATAAAAGTTGTAAAAGCAGTTTTGGACTCTTCATCCTGCAATAGGATATTTATAACATCTTTAACTTTGCTAGGATTAGCAGAGTTAGAAGATGGAGTCTCATTGTGAGTTTTAGGCACAATAGATTTTGGAGGAGACTGTTGTTGTCGCTGAGTTGAATAGACTGGGGTACTTGTGAAAATTTCAGCTCTCACGAACAGATCACCCTCATCTTCAGGAGTAGCATCATTCTTGGCAAGAAAGACATTTTCAACAATGTTTGCTAGAGAAGGAACATACTTATATTTTGATGTTGAAGCAGATATGTTATTATTTCTTGAACTCTCATCAATTTCTACAGATTCAATCTTTGCAATAAAAAGATCAAGATCCATAGGAAACCTTTTAGTGTGCTTTAGCAGGTTACAGTTTGTTTCCATGAGGATGGATGTGCATTCAGAGTCTGTCATTTAAATCTTTAAGATCATTTTTGATCCCTAAAGTTGACATTTCAGATGTGAGTTGAACATATCTATTCATCATCTGATTTATAGTTTCTCCTAATATGTGCTCAAAAAGTTCAAGTTGTCTCTTCAACTTTCGTCATTTGAGATCTTGGATTTCGTTACCTCTTTCATAGATAACTTTCAAAGCTTTATACATTGTATAACCAGTTTGATAGTTCTCCAATCTTGAAAGTACTTCCAGAGGTAACCTTTGCACATGAGAGAGTAAGCTTTAACATCATTCTTCACCTTCTTTAAGTCATCACCAACTAAGCCAACTTCAGGATATGGCTCTTGAGTTTCTTTAGTATATACAACTCCTCTATTTGGACCATACGAGGTGATAGGAATGTGAGGTCCTTTTTCAATTGACTTCCACAAATTAGTATTAATTGAGTTCAAATGATGTTTTAATCTGAGTGACCAATTTTTAAAATCGGCTCGATTATTTAGCTTTGGTACTCTGTTCTCTGAATCTTTAGACTTAGCCATGATTAAGTTTTTGATTCAATAAAATATACTATTTTTGATGTTTAAGTTTGGAAAAGAAATAAAGAAATGAAAATATTTTTGGATTTTTGAATTTTTGAAAAATTTCTAAGTCTTAAGTGATAAGTCTGAATTAGATATGCCTGAACAATAGTGATGCTCCCACACAGTGATGAAACGTCTAAACAGTAGAGAAACTCCCCTACTTGTCTTAGAAAGACCTAAAGTTTGCAAGTGTAGAAATGCCTGAAATAGTTGTCAAACGCCTAAACATTTGTCAAACGCCCAAACAGTGTTGATGCGCTTGAAAACAATTATTAAGCGCCTGAAAACAATTGTTAAGCACTTGAGCAGTTTCAAAATGCCTGAATTGTTCCAAAGCGCCTGGGACTTTGACTTCTGAAAAACGTCTGAATCAGCGCTAATACGTCCACACAATGTCAAATCGACTACTCTAAAAACGCCTAAATAGTGTTAAGCGTCTGAACAGTGTTTATGCGCCTAAACACTTAGGTATTTTTCAGATGATTTCAACACCTCAATCGCCTAGTTCATAACAATCTGATCTTAACAAATTTTCCAAAAACTTGATAAAATGATCTAAAACTCTTCAATCAAGTCACAATAACACTGATTAACAATCCTTTAACTTCATATCTTTCAATTAACAACAATTGACACTTATTTTTGCAAAAATCAGTGTGCGAATATGAAGATCTGTTCGAACATAAATTTTGACAAAAACTCAGATTTGTTGATGTAAATTCACTCAATTGAGATTCAAATCATGTTTCTAGTGATGAAACACAACTAAATCATCAATTAATTTCACAATTGTGATCAAATCATCAATTCAAGTGATCAAAAATGCTCAAAAAGTCATTTTTGAACTTCAATCATTGAACCGAAGCTCTAATACCATTTGATAGATTCAAATGGATCGATGTATAATTGATATCAAGCAATTGACAATTGTATGAAAAATGTAATCAAACAAACAAATATCAAAAAAATTCATAGAGTTTTCATTGATATTAGATGGATTACAAAGTGCAAATTGGGAGAAAATATCTAAAGTCTACCCTGCACATACATAAGCAATCCTATTTATACTAATAATCAAAAAACCAAAAGGAACATATATTTACACAATAAGCTACACTATGACAAAAACTAGTATAAAGACAAAAAAGCTAATCTTTCTAGGTTTCTAACAGTAGATCACCAGATGAAACCCAAAATACCCTAACAACGACCAAGCATGTAAGGGAGCGATTCTCCCTCTCTTTGTGTCGCTTGGATTTCTTTTTTATCTATTTCCTTCCATTAATTGCTTGTACAAGCTCATAGATACACGTATCAGTAAAGTGGTTGAGAAACCTAGCAAAAGGAACTTACTTGTAAAGGCTCAGATGCACACGTGTCACTAATGTGGCTGACACACTTAACAAAATAAGACATGCATAAAAGAGTTGTAAGTTGAATAGAATAGTATGTACATCACTATAGTGAAGGTTCATCTATTATATAAAGAGTAACTAGGGTCACTTCCTAAGTCATACAACCAATGTGTGATAAACTTTTTGAGAAATCTATCTTGGAATACTTGGCATGCTTAGAATTTTCAAAAAGAACATCATACAAAATCTCTACTAGTTCTAATGAGATGAAAGGGTTAGATCATGAAGCCAAACGCCTTGTTTGAAACAATCAAGGCAAAGGCAAGGTGCAGGATCGATGTTTGTCACTTAACACTTTGTTTTCTCTCAAACTCACCTAGAACAACACTCGGGCTAAGATAGAATCAGTAAGAGTTGATCACAATATAGAAAGTAGTAAAGAACACCAGAAGTAATTTTCAAGGTACTTTTATATATTGCTTCTCAACTCAATAATACAAGACTCTTACAAGTAGTGTGGAATGAGTTACAAAGAGAACCTATATATAATACTACCTACAGCCGGATATACTTTGATTCCAGCTTGGATCCTATAACTAAAGCCTATACTACAAGACTATAGATTAAGATATCTCGGATAAAGTCTTATCTGAAATTTGGAAGTCAGGACATGTCCCTGACTTACCTTTTGTCAGCAACTAAAGTTGGTAACATGTACTATCATGAAGTATGGTCAATTGCATGGCTCTTTAGCAAGAAGCCATACAGTATCAGAGGTCTGCAGCGGAGTGTCAGAGACCATACTTGTGTCCACTGGTTCATAGCAGCGTCTTCCGAAGGTTAAATGGCTTCGGAAGAGTAAGTACATTCGAAGACACTTATACTTCGGAAGAGGCTGCTTCTTCCAAGGCTTGGAGACTTCTTCTTTTCATCATACTTCGGAAGTGGTCTTCAGCTTATTCTTCTAAGACTTGAACTTCGAAAGTATTCACTTGACTTTGGAAGTAGAATTTTGTCTTCGGAAATTGATCTTTCACTTTGTCTTCAGAAGAACACAACAACCTTTGGAAGTTCCATACTAAGCTTCGGAAACCTTTGCATGCAGCATCAAAATTATCTAAATGACCTAGTTTTGGTTGCATTAGCCTTCCTCTTGATCCAACAAACCCCCCTAGGCTGATGCTACCAAAATTTCACTTGCTTCTGCTTCCCAAAACTTTCAACACTAAGGAGAGTAAATATTTGTCTGTCTCCTTGTTCTTCCCTAATGTGGTGCTAAGAAGTTTGTATAGATCCTTGGTAGACAGGAAGTCCAGTCTGTCACCTTGGATAACATGTACTCCCTATTGTTGCCCTGTGAAAAGAGTTAGTTTACAGGAACCGTAATCATATTCCAATCTAACTATAGGTTCCAATTCTGGACCCTCCACCATCTGTAGAAAGCCAGTGCCTTTGGTAGGAGGTCTTTCCTTGTCTTTCTGTCTTCTCAATCTCAACTTGAAGAGATTAATGAAGAGGCTTGTGCAAGCTAAACATCTTAAATCTATCCTGCATGATGCACAAGTACATTTAAAAAAAGCTTAGGAAGTTTCAAACATGAAACAGAAAATACTCTAAGTGTGAAATCTTCCAAAGCCAAGACCACTATATTCCGAAGCCAAACATGAAGTCTTTCGAAGCCTTAGAGACAATGTCTTCCGAAGCTTCAAGTTCATGAAGACAGATTTCTTCCGAAGACTTTTAGTAACATGCTTTATCTGATGTACTGTTCCATAAAGCTGGACACCTTGCCGCTACATCTCTGCAAGTCACCAACATACATGAGTTGGTGAAAAGGTCCATGCAAAGTCAAGTGTTACAACTGTAACTTGATTGACCACTTTGCCAGAGAGTGTAAGGAACCAAGAACAAATGGTGGTCAAACACAATCCAGACCAAACTACACTAACAAACCTCTCTAGAATGAGAAGTCAAAGCAGCAAGTTGCTACTGCTGTTGAAGAAGGAGGCTTTGACTGGAGCTTTCAGGTGGAAGATGCTTCTCCAAACCAAGCACTAATGGCAGATCATGATGAAGCCAAGGTATTAGAACATCTTTATACTCCTGAATGCATTGCTAAAGTTAACAGATACAGGTCCTGTAACTTGGAACCAAAATCTGACCTTGAGTCCTTAAACATTTTAAAATCTGATTTTAGAAAGTCTGAAAATGATTATAAACTGAAGATAGAGGACTTAGAGAAAACCATTTCAGTTCTAAATCATGAACACATAGATTTTAGGACTCAAATCAAAGATCTCATAACCAAGTTAACTGAGTGTCAGGCTGAGCTTGTGATCAGCAAAGACAGGGCAGAAAAGAGTGTTCTTGAAGAAAAGACCTTCAAGAACATGATATTCTTATCCCTGCACAACAAAGTGTGTTATCAAAATAGGCAGGGACTGGGATCCAATGAGATAGCTCCTCCACACACAATCTTGTCAGTAAGATCTCCTAGGTGTGGAACTTGTGAAGATGAGCTTCCTCTCATAGATCCTATGAGTGAAGAGGATGAAGAAGAGATAGTCAAGAATCCCTCTAAGAAGAGTGAAGAGGAGGATTCCAAGAAGGGCCACTATCCTTCTGAGGAGAAAAAGAAGATTGTGATGACCAAGTCCATGAGAAAGAACTTGATCAGAAAGAGCAAAAGAAAGGCAAGGAAGGCTCAAGAGATCAAGACTACTTTTGACTCTAAGCAGAAACAAGATTTTATCTCTGCAGGGTTTAAAGTGGTAGGGACTAAAGACATAAACCAAAACTCTTCTGCTAAGAATTCTGGTTCTTGTTCAACTCATCTCAATAGCAAGAAGAAGACTGATCTGCTATGTACCACTACTGCACAGCCTGGATCATCAAACTCCAAGCACAGTCCTTAGCCCAAGAGGATTGTCTCATCATCTACAAAGATGAAGGTGGAGAAGGGATGTGACCAAAGACAGTTCTATTCCAAGGAAAAGGCTCTTGTGAAGAAGAAGATGAATTGTATCATGTGTGAAAGTACCACTCACATTACTAAGGATTGTCCCTTCAATCCTAAAGGTACTTTCCATATGACCAAAAGAAAGACATCAAAGAGTTATAAGAAGATTCAAGCTTCGGAAGGAAAATCTGTTTCCTTGGGAAGCTCCATGTCTAAGAAAGAGGGAAGTGGAGAATTACCCTCGGAAGAGAAATTGGTCTCGGAAGAAAGGAGTTCTTCCAAAGCACTGAAGTCTGTTGCAGTGTCTGCAGAATCTTCCAAAGGTTCAGTCATTAAAGCTTCTGAAGTTTTGAAGGTCAAGTCCAAGACTCCAAAGGTGGTGTGGATGTCTAAGAAAGACCAAGTGATTGAGAATTCTCTATGAACAACAGCTCAAGATCCTTTGAGAACAACCATAGGATCTATTACTATTGAATTACCTTCTGCAAATGAGCCCAAGAAAAGCAAGGCTTGGGTTTCCAAATGTAACTAATCTTTCTCTTTGTGCAGGGACAGCTGAAGACAGACAAAAACATCTGGATCATAGATAGTGGATGTTCAAGGCACATGACAAGCAATAGGTCACTACTCCAGAACTTTGAAAGGATTGACGGAGGACCAGTTGCTTTTGGAGGAGATGAAGGTGGTTACATTTCTGGAAGGGGCAAGGTCACAAATGGTAAGCTCAGCATAGAAAAGGTAAACTTTGTTATGGAGCTTGGATACAATCTTTTGAGTTTATCTCAATTTATTCACTTGACTTCGGAAGTAGAATTCTGTCTTTGGAAGTTGATCTTTCTCTTTGTCTTCGTAAGAACTCTACAACCTTTGGAAGTTTCATACTAAGCTTCGGAAGCCTTTGCATGCAGCATCGAAATTACCTAAGTGACTTAGTTTTGGTGGCATTAGCCTTCTTCTTGATCCAACAAACTCCCCCAAGGCTGATGCTACCAAAACTTCACTTGTTTCTGCTTCTCAAAACTTTTAGCACTAAGGAGAGTACATATTAGTCTGTGTCCTTGTTCTTTCCTGATGTGGTGCTGAGAAGTTTGTACAGATCCTTGGTAGACAGGAAGTCCAGTCTGTCACCTTGGATAACATGTACTCTCTATTGTTGCCCTCTGAAAATAGTTAGTTTATGGGAACTGTAATCATATTCCCATCTAACTATAGCTTCTAATTCTGGACCCTCCACCATCTGTAGAAAGGCAGTGCCTTTGGTAGGAGGTCTTTCCTTGTCTTCCTGTCTTCTCAATCTCAACTTGTAGAGATTAATGAAGAAGCCGGTGCAAGCTAAACATCTTATGTCTATCCTGCATGCTGCACAAGTACATTAAAATAAAGCTTAGGAAGTTTAACACAAGAAACAGAAAATACTCTAAGTGTGAAATCTTCCGAAGCCAAGACCAATGTCTTCCAAAGCCAAACATGAAGTCTTCCGAAGCCTCAGAGACAAAGTCTTCCGAAGCTTCAAGTTCATGAAGACAGATTTCTTCCAAAGACTTTTAGTAACATGCTTTATCTGATGTACTGTTCCATAAAGCTGGACACGTTGCTGCTACATCTCTGCAAGTCACCAACATACATGAGTTGGTGAAAAGGTCCATGCTTTTGGTAACTGTACGTTGAGGTCTTGAGTCTATAACTTTCTACTATATGTAGTTTATCCTTTTTGTAATAGATAAGGATGTGAGCTATGACATGTCATAGTCACAAGTCAAAAGTCAATCTGCCTTTTGACTCTACAATTGATTATGTTTATGTCTAGTCAATTGTATCCAGTTGGCTTTCAAAGTATAGCCGGTTGTAGGATGTAGTAGAAGTATCTCTTGTTCTTGTAACTTTCGAATATGCTTTTTAACACTCGTAATAGAACATAGAGAAAGCAATATACTGCATTCTAGAAAACCATACACTTGTGTTCTTTGTGTTCTGTCTCTCTTGCATTACTTGTGTTCTTAGTATCTCAACTTGGTTAATCTAGTTTACTATTTGATTAAAGTTTAGTTAATCTCCTCTTTGTGTTGTTGTGTTGTAACTTACACCCTTCAACGATCCTGCATTTGGTATCAGAGCGTTTCAGGCTCTTGATATAAGATCTCACCATCTTAAGATCCCTCACACACACAAATACTAAACTTTTCAAATGGCAGCCATTTCCAAAAATGATATGGAAACTGGAACCATAAACAAGTCCCCACTGATAATCTAGATGAGTTTGATAGCTGGTGTTTGAGAATGGAAGGTTTCATCAGGTCTTTTGATTCAAGAATGTGGGAGTCTATTGAGAATGGACCTTTCATACCCAGCATCCCTTCTACTACTAGTGCTGGTATGATTCCCAAAGATGTGGCTAATTACTTTGATGAAGATAGGAAGAGAGTAGAGATTGACAGAAAAGCCATTACAGCCCTTCAAACTGCCCTTCCAAACTCCGTGTACAGAGGTTTCAAGAAGTGCAAAACAGCCAAGCAGTTGTTGGATGCACTGAAACTGATGTATGAGGGTTCCTCTTAAGCCAAGGAGAACAAGAAGGATCTCTTGAAACAGTAGTTTGAAAACTTCACCTTCAAAACTGGTGAAACCATGAATGAGTAGTATTTCAGGTATGTTGAGATTGTGGATACCCTAGTGGATGGGGGAGTTTCTCTTGAAAACAGAGACATTGTAAGCAACTTCATGTCTTCACTTCCTAGGCAATGGACACACTACTGTGTGGTGATCAAGAGAACTGAAAATCTCAAAACTCTTACTCTGACAGAGTTATATGGGATTCTCAGTGCCTACAATATGGTGATGGACATGCAAGGTTCATCTGGCAACTCCAACAATCAAATGGGTTTAGCCCTACATGTGATTGAAAGGGATATCATAGAACCCAAAAATCATCTCTTATGCTACCCTGACAATTCACCAAAGGGTCCTTTCATCACCTTCCTATAAACACCAAGGGAGAACTACACTCAAGGAAGCCTATTCCAAGAGACAAGCTCTTCAAAAGCTTTTGTGTCTTCTGATGAAAGCTGTGGCAACTCTCTTTTCACTCTTGAAGACCTGGACTGTATCCATCCAGATGATTTGGAATATATGGAAATAGTCCAGCAGATGGCTCTTCTCACTCATAGAGCCAAGAAGTTCAACAAGAGGACTGGAAGGAAGTTTCCAAGCAATGCAACTAGTGGAAAGTTTGGACGGGACAAAGGAAAAGTCAAGTGTTACAACTGTAACTTGATGGGCCACTTTGCCAGAGAGTGTAAGGCACCTAGAACAAATGGTGGTCAAACACAATCCAGACCAAACTACACTTACAAAACTCTCTAGAATAAGAAGTCAAAGCAGGAAGTTGCTACTGCTGTTGAAGAAGGAGGCTTTGACTGGAGCTTTTAGGTGGAAGATGCTTCTCCAAACCAAGCACTAATGGCAGATCATGATGAAGCCAAGGTATTAGAACATCTCTGTACTTCTGAATGCATTGCTAAAGTTAACAGATACAGGTCCTATAAGTTGGAACTAAAATCTGACCTTGAGTCCTTAAACATTTTAAAATCTGATTTTAGAAAGTCTGAAAATGATTATAAACTGAAGATAGAGGACTTAGAGAAAACCATTTCAGTTCTAAAACATGAACACACAGATTTTAGAACTCAAATCAAAGATCTCATAACCAAGTTAACTAAGTGTCAGGCTGAGCTTGTGATCAGCAAAGACAGGGCAGAAAAGAGTGTTCTTGAAGAAGAGACCTTCAAGAACATGATATCCTCATCCTGGCACAACAAAGTGTGCTATCAAAATAGGCAGGGACTGGGATCCAATGAGATAGCTCCTCCACAAACAATCTCGTCAGTAATATCTCCTAGGTGTGGAACTTGTGAAGATGAGCTTCCTCTCATAGATCCTATGAGTGAAGAGGATGAAGAAGGGATAGAGAATAATCCCTCTAAGAAGAGTGAAGAGGAGGATTCCAAGAAGGGCCACTATTCTTCTGAGGAGAAAAAGAAGACTGTGATGACCAAGTCCATGAGAAAGAACTTGATCAGAAAGAGAAAAAGAAAGGCAAGGAAGGCTCAAGAGATCAAGACTACTTTTGACTCTAAGCAGAAACAATATTTTATCTCTGCAGGGTTTAAAGTGGTAGGGACTAAAGACATAAACCAAAACTCTTCTGCTAAGAATTCTGGTTCTTGTTCAACTCATCTCAATAGCAAGAAGAAGACTGATCTGCTATGTACCACTACTGCACAGCCTGGATCATCAAACTCCAAGCACAGTCCTTAGCCCAAGAGAATTGTCTCATCATCTGCAAAGATGAAGGTGGAGAAGGGATGTGACCAAAGACAGTTCTATTCCAAGGAAAAGGCTCTTGTGAAGGAAGAAGATGAATTGTATCATGTGTGAAAGTACCACTCACATTACTAAGGATTGTCCCTTCAATCCTAAAGGTACTTTCCATATGACCAAAACAAAGACATCAAAGAGTTCTAAGAAGATTCAAGCTTCGGAAGGAAAATCTGTTTCCTTGGGAAGCTCCATGTCTAAGAAAGAGGGAAGTGGAGAATACCCTCGGAAGAGAAATTGGTCTCGGAAGAAAGGAGTTCTTCCAAAGCACTGAAGTCTGTTGCAGTGTCTGCAGAATCTTCCGAAGGTTCAGTCATTAAAGCTTCTGAAGTTTTGAAGGTCAAGTCCAAGACTCCAAAGGTGGTGTGGATGTCTAAGAAAGACCAAGTGACTGAGAATTCTCTATGAACAACAGCTCAAGATCCTTTGAGAACAACCATAGGATCTATTACTGTTGAATTACCTTCTGCAAATGAGCCCAAGAAAAGCAAGGCTTGGGTTTCCAAATGTAACTAATCTTTCTCTTTGTGCAGGGACAGCTGAAGACAGACAAAAACGTCTGGATCATAGATAGTGGTTGTTCAAGCATATGACAAGGAATAGGTCACTATTCCAGAACTTTGAAAGGATTGATAGAGGACCAGTTTGTTTTGGAGGAGATGAAGGTGGTTACATTTCTGGATGGGGCAAGATCACAAATGGTAAGCTCAGCATAGAAAAGGTAAACTTTGTTAAGGAGCTTGAATACAATCTTCTGAGTGTATCTCAATTTATTACAAATGGAAAAGAACTCCATCACTACACCCCTACACTTATTACATATTGATCTCTTTGGCCCTACCAGTGTAATGAGTTTACGAAGGACCTTATACTGTCTAATGATCACAGATGACTTTACAAGATTCACTTGGGTTTTCTTCCTTAGAACTAAGGATGAGACTCCTGAGATTCTGAAGAATTTCATCTTAAAGATTGAGAATCAGTCTGATCACAAGGTCAAAATCATAAGATGTGATCAAGGAACTGAATTTAAGAAACAAATCCTTGATACATTTTGTGATGAAAAGGGTATTTCAAGACAATTCAGTGCTCCAGGACTCGTCAGCAAAATGGTGTTGCTGAGAGGAGAAACAGGATACTGATTGAAGCTGCAAGAACCATGGTGTCTGACTTTAAATTGCCCATCATCTTCTGGGAAGAGGCAGTCAACACTGCCTGCTATGTGCTGAACAGAGTTTTAGTAGTTAAGACTCATGGAAAGACTCCTTATGAACTTTGGCACAAGGGGAAACCTTTCATTGGTTTTCTCAGGTCATTTGGATGTCCTTGCACCATCTTGAATACCAAAGATCAAATTGCCAAGTTTGCTGAGAAATCAGATGATGGACACTTTAATGGATACTCTTCCCAAGCTAAGGCTTATAGAGTGTACAATCTCAGAACTAGAATTGTTGAGGAGTCAGCCAATGTGACTTTCAATGAACAAGCATCCTGTGTTGCTGGTTCTGGTCCAGATTGGTTATTTGATCTTGATTTAGTTACCAACTGTTTTTAACAAATCCTATGAGTATGTTTCAGGATCTGCAAGGAATTTAAATACAAGTGATCCTGATCCAAGATTTGAGCTAGGAAGACCTTCAAGTCATACATCTTCAGCTACAATTGGAACTACTTCTGCAAATGAGGTTTCTATTAGCATAACAATGACAAACTCAGCTGATACATCTGGTATGCCTTTAAATTCTAGCTCAGAGGCTGTACAACCAGATAAGAACACCTCAACTGTGGAAGACAACAATAGTGGTGGTGACAGTGACCAAGAATTTCTTGATGCCACTAACCACACCATTGATGAAAACATCAATGATGTCACACACTGCTTGGACCAAGTTTTACTTGAAAAGTGTGCTGATGTGGTGGGAGAATCATCCATGCCAGATCTAAATTTCTCTAATTTAGATATTTCTCAACAACTTGTTGTGATCCCTCAGCTTAGGATCCACAAGTCTCGCCCTACCATAAACATCATTGGAGATGTTGTCTCAGGGGTAAAAACAAGAGGACAAACCCATGAAGCAAATGTTTGTCTTCACTCTTGTTTTCTATCCCAGATAGAGCTAAAGAAAGTTGATGAAGCTTTAAAGGATGGAAGTTGGGTTTAAGCTATGCAACAAGAGCTGGTTCAATTCAAAAGGCAAAAAGTTTGGAACCTTTGTCCTCTCCCTTCTGGGAAGGCTACCATTGGAACCAAATGGGTGTTTAGGAACAAGAAAGATGATAGAGGCATCATCATCAAGAACAAAGCTAAATGGTTGTTCAAGGATACACACAAGAAGAAGGGATTGACTACACTGATGTCTTTGCTCTAGTGGCAAGATTAGAAGATGTTAGGATATTCCTGGCATTTGCTGCATCCAAGAACTTCAAGATCTTTCAACTTGATGTGAAGTGTGCCTTTTTGTATGGAGTGATAGATGAAGAGGTTTATGTCAAACAGACATCTAGTTTTGTAGATCCTGATCATTCTGATTATGTCTACAAACTTGACAATGCTCTCTATCGGCTGCATCAGGCACCCAGGAAATGGTATGAGACACTATCTGAGTATCTTTGTAAACATGGATACAGGAGAGGTACTATAGATGGAACTCTCTTCATCAAAGGACAAGGAAAAGACATATTGCTAGTTCAAGTATATGTGGATGACATCATCTTTGGTTCAACTAATCCAAATATCTGCAAAGACTTTAAGAAGTTGATGAAAGAAAGATTTGAAATGAGTGCCATGGGGGAACTCAATATCTTTCTGGGAATTCAAGTGAAGCAAGTTGAAGATAGCATCTTCATAAGTCAGTCAAAGTATGTTCAAGACGTACTTAAGAGGTTCAACATGACTGACTGTAAGATTACTAAGACACCCATAGCTAGGAACCACTCCCTTGGTCCTGATCTTGAGGGGGAGTGTGTAGATGAGCACTTATGCAAGGCTATGATTGGGTCTCTTATGTATCTTACTGCTAGCAGGCCTGATATCATGCTTGCTACGTGCATCTGTGCAAGATATCAACCAACCCTAAGATGTCTCACCTTATCACTGTCAAGAGGATTCTAAGATACCTCAAAGGTGCATCAACACTTGGTTTATGGTATCCCGAGAATCCTGACTTCAATCTGTTTGCCTATACAGATAGTGACTATGGTGGTTGCAATATGACTGCAAAGTCTACATCTAGGGGATGTCAATTTCTTGGTGGAAGGGTTGTCTCATGGCAATGCAAGAAACAATCCTGTGTCTCTGCATCAACTGCTGAAGCTGAATACATTGCTGCTGCTAGCTGTTGTGCTCAAGTGCTTTGGATTCAGAATCAGATGTTGGACTATGGGTTAAACTTCAAGGAGACTCCCATTCACATAGACAACAACAGTGCTATCTCAATCACAGAGAACCCTGTGCAGCACTTAAGGACAAAGCACATCAATATCAGGTATCATTTAATAAGAGATAACTATGAAAATGGATTAATTAAACTAGTCAAAGTTCAACAGATGAACAATATTGATCTGTTTACAAAGGTTTTTGATGAATAGAGATTTAAATATCTAATATCAGCTATTGGGATGATAACTTTGAGTAAGCTTTTCTTAAAACTAATTCTTATTATTTCTTAAAAGTTATGTGTGTCCTAAGTTGTCTAGTTCATCACTATCTTAAGCTCATGTTTTCTCTGGATGAAAATTTCCTTTTTGAAGATTTTCCTTAGATTTTTGAAAATTTCTGATACTTCGGAAGTTATGATTTTAACTTTGGAAGCAAATCATGCCTTCAAAATAAATAACTGTCTAAGAAATTTGCCTTCGGGAGAGCTTTCAGATTTATCTTCCGAAGCTTAAATACTTGTCTCAGACACTTACTTATTTTCAAGGACCATTTACTTCCGAAGCAAATTTGACTCTTGGAAGCTTTGTTGTTTTATATACAAAGCACTCAAGTTTTAATTTCTCTTCCGAAGCAAAATTCTCAAAACTCTCAGGAAATTCTTCCGAAGTCATTTTAGCTTCGGAAGCTTTTTAATTAAAACTTCTGAAGATAATTAACCTTCGGAAGCTTTTTGACTTCCAAGAAAACTACATTTTGAGCAAAAGTAAACTACTTTTTTAGAGGTGGGACTGACATCTGGATTTCAAAGTTTATCCTCTTTCATTAATCTTTATTTGAAATCCTTTTCACATATAAACCCAACGGTTTCCCCCTCTTTCTATCATCTGCTCTTCCTCCAAACCTAAAACCCCAAATTTCTCTCTGAAATTTCTTTCTCTCTTCTTTCTTCGTCCTTAAGCTACTTCAAAATGGCCAACCTTGCTCACAGAAATGATCCCAACTTTACCATGCAGCTACCCAGGCAAGACAATCAGGTTGCTCTATTAAGCTCTGAGAAAGATCCTCATTTCTCAAAGGTTTGACGTTTTCTAACACTGTCAAACTACTTCACCTCCCTAACCATTGATCCTCCACTCTATGAGGATCAGTTGCTTGAATTCTGGAGGACCTGCCAAGAGGTCATTATGGACGGGGAGAAGGCACTGTCTGCCACGGTGCAGGGGAGAACAATCTTCATCACTCCGGCTATCATCAATAGACATCTTCAGCTAGATGATAAAGAAGGTGAGATGTTTTTCCCAAAGGAAGCTGTCAATCATTCCTTCGAGCAGATGGGATATGAGGGAGATTTCTCTGTAAAGACCTTTAGGAAAGGGAAGGTCTCATCCCAATGGAGATTCCTGCTCCATGTGGTCATCCACAGCTTATCAAACAAGCATGGTGGATGGGACCAGATTGCTGAGGATCTCTCCTTCATAATCCATGGAATGGTTCAGGGGGTCAAATTCAGGTATTCTCAACTTGTTTATATAAATTTACTTGCAAATTTAGACTCCTTAGAGTATTACATGTTTCCTAGATATGTCCGGTACATTCTTAACTGTGAACCGGGCTCATAGTTGAGGGAAAGAGGTAACACTCTTAAATTGGGACAGATGAAGCCTAGCATCTTTAAAATTCAGAGAAAGCCCACTGTAGGATTCTCTGGGGTAGAAACAGCCCTAGTCCCAAAATGTTAGAGCTCATTGATCAAGGTGACAACCTAGCAGCACAAACTAGTGTTGAGCCCACACCTACTATCTCCCAACCACTCTCACAGCCTCAAATCACCATCACTTACCAAAGAAAATCCAAACGAACCATGTTCAGGCTATTCAGTCTGTGGAGGCCCCCATATACTCACCCATACAGGAAGAAGTGGACACTGGAGCTCCCACTTCTCCTGAGGAGCAGAGCACTCCCATCTCTTCAAGAATCAGTGTTGAGGTTCCTCATGCTCAGCCTGATAAGCTCATTAGCCCAACTGCCTTAAGCCATCACTCTGAGTCTCAACACTGAAGTGATCAACCTTCAGGGGATAGTTACCATCCCTAGCCTATAGATCTCAACCAACCAATTCCAACCTTGACTTCTATACTGATGAAGATCTAGGTTTTAATGAGTATAATGAGTCTCTCTTCTTTTCCCTTACTCAAAGAGAGATGAATACTCCTGAGTCTCCTACATCTATCCCATATCAGTCACCTACAACTGAAGTGGACACTCCTAACCCTCTTCAGGATGTCCATATGGAAGAGGCTCCTACTTAAAGTGATTACATATTAAGACTTCAACCATGGCAATTCAGCCCACTGACATCTCAACTAAGATTACTAGTGAGCAGAGAAAACCAGCGGCCAAGAACCTCAAGCTGGTGGTGAGAGAGAGGACTCTGGTTCAATCATCTCATCCCCCAATGAATCTTTTGATAAAGATAAGGGGAATCTGAGACTACTAGTGCAAAAAACTGTCTAAAACATGCACTTACTTAGTCTCAAAGGTCAGTCACCTTGAATCTCAGGTGACTACCTTACACAACAGGATCAATGATCAGCAACTTGAGATTTCATATCTTAAGGAAAAACTAGTTGGGAGACCCTTAAAAAGAGCTCAACCAGGAACACAAGAACATGTGAATGTGATTGACCTATCTTCTAGCTCACCTATGCAAGTGGGTGATGCTACCAAAAAGGGGAATAAAGTCATTACAGCCACAGAACCTAGGAGTTCTACAGAGAGAATGGACATTGAGGACTCACCATCCTCACTTGCAGTTGTGCATTCTTAGCAACCTCCTTAAGTTCACATTGATGTGGACTACACAGACTCCTTCATACAAAGTTTGTTTGAGGATGGGATACCAAGGGCTATGTCACCTTCACCATCTTCCAATCACTTCATTGGGTGGAGGTGTGACAACATCAGGAAAGCCTTAATCATCATAACGAGTTCAAGGTAAACAAGAAGTCTTCAATTTTCAGACCTTGGACTACTATGAAGGTCTGGATCTAGTCAACATGCCACTTGTCAACCCAAGCCAATCAGACAAGCTGACAGACTGGCTAAAAGAATCCAAGACAGGATCACTGTAGAGTTCAGCTTAAGAAGGAGACTTAGGCAATCAGGCAATGCCATCGGTCAACTAGATGTTGAGAAGGACCCTAAGATTAGCTTTATAGGTGAATCCTTGACTGAAGGCCCAGTGGCAGAACCTGAGAGCCTTGTCTTATCATCATCAACTGCTGCAGAGATCCACACTCCTTTAGAGACACCTGCTGGTGATGGTGCTTCCCAACCTCTCTCTAGCCTGAGCTCAGATGCTGCAACAAGCAATGAAGGCCAAAGATCTCTCCACCCTGAGTCACAAAGGTCTGTGAGTGACAAAGGGAAAAGAAAATTGACAACTGAGGAGATTGAGGAGGAGGAGAGAGAGAGGAAAAGGAGGCGTAAGGGAGAAAGTTCCTCTGTTGTGTCTTCAAGACTTATGGAGTCTGCTATAAGGGTTGCCCCAGACCAGATACTCAGAATGATGAGTTAAGGGCAGTCAAGATAAACTATTTGCAGACTAGGAACTATGACATAGACAATGTCATTTCTCTCCCCTTAGATGAGTCGAATGAACTGGTTGACCTGGAAAGGCCAAGGAAGAAGAAGGAGGCAGAAGATGCAGAACTCCTAATGCAAGTCAAAGAAGAGAGAAGAAGAAAAAGACTGTACAAGGATATGCCTACCCTCTCCCCAGTTCAGGAAAGTCCTGCACAAGAAGATGTGGTTCAACAAGAACCTTAGGTAGACAAAGAAGAAGAAAGGATCAAGATGATCATCTACCTGAGTGCCAAGGCTTCTATCAAGCAGATGCACTTCTTCTCTTGTCCTATGATTATGTTGAGTTTGAGTACTTAAAACAGCTTAAACTTGAGATAATCAAGGACAGAAAGAAAACTAAGAAGAAACTAAGGGAAGAAGCTGCAAAATCAAGAGCCATCATCCAGAAGAGCATGAAGAAGTCTGCTGATAAGCAGAGATGATGAGCTTCTTGAAGCTATATGGATTCTCCTGAAGGAGACTTGGCCCCATGTCTCTATCCACTATGGATGAGCATATTAGGGTGACAAAGGAGAAGATCAAAAGTGGAGAGCTCATTGACTTACACTCCATTCCAAGTCAAGCCCCACCTGAAGTGGAGGTTAAGGTTGAACAACCAAAGACAACACAACCTAGACCTCCTGCTGAAACTCAGCAAGCTTCATCTTCTGATCCACAGCAGGGTCAACCTCCCTCTCCTTCTGAGACTGAGAGAGAGGAAGTCGCAACTGAGAAAGACAATGAAGATCAATCTGGTGCTGCAGGCTAGTCTTTTCAGTTAAAATCTGGTAAGAGAAAGAAGAGGATGGCTTCTAAACCAAAGCCAAAAAGAAGAAGACTGCACCCTCTTCTAAATCCCAGAATGAGTCAGAACATCTTGAGATTGTGCAGCCAGAGGATGCTACATCAACTCCAATTCAAACAGCTCCTCTAGCATCAGGAAGACCCATCTTGTCATGGACATACACCACAAATCCAGAAAGATGGCATGTCATTAGAGATCAAGGCATTGAAGACACTTACACACGGCAAGATATGTTTTAGTTGCCTCTACATGACCTCTTTGATATGAGAAGACATTTTGATAGTCTGAAGGATCCTGATCACCTTATAAGAAAGGATTGGTGATTATCCTTATGAGGATTGTTAATATCTGAAGTCTTCGAAGTGTTTTGGTAGCATCAGCCTAGGAGGAGTTTGTAGAGATTAATGAAGAGGCTGATGCAACCTAACATCTTAAGTCTATCCTGCATTCTGCACAAATACATTAAAAAAGAAGCTTAGGAAGTTTTACACATGAAACAGAAAATACTCTAAGTGTGAAATCTTCCGAAGCCAAGACAAATATCTTCCGAAGCCAAACATGAAGTCTTCCGAAGCCTCAGAGACAAAGTCTTCTCAAGCTTCAAGTTCATGAAGACAGATTTCTTCCAAGACTTTTAGTAACATTCTTTATCTGATGTACTATTCCATAAAGATGGACACCTTTCCGCTGCATCTCTGCAAGTCACCAACTTACATGAGTTGGTGAAAAGGTCCATGCTTTTGGTAACTGTACATTGAGGTCTTAAGTCTGTAACTTTCTACTTTATGTAGTTTATCCTTTTTGTAATAGATTAGGATGTGAGCTATGGCATGTGATAGTCACAAGTCAAAAGGCAATCTGCCTTTTGACTCTACAATTGATTATGTTTATGTCTAGTCAATTGTATCCAGCTGGCTTTCAAAGTATAGCCGGCTGTAGGATGTAGTATAAGTATCTCATGTTCTTGTATCTTTCGAATATGCTTTGTAACACTTGTAATAGAACATAGAGAAAGCAATATACTGCATTGTTGAAAACCATACACTTGTGTTCTTTGTGTTCTGTCTCTCTTGCATTACTTGTGTTCTTAGTATCTCAACATGGTTAATCCAGTTTACTGTTTGATTAAAGTTTAGTTAATCTCCTCTTTGTGTTGTTGTGTTGTAACTTAAACCCTTCAATGATCCTGGACAACTCTTCTTCAATCTTGGTATTTGTAGTTAGCTCAGCTTGGTGAAGGCTGCTGAGATAAATTCTGATAAGTGCAACAGCTTCAGAGTTGGAGGGGTTAGAGAATGGCTTCTCTGCTAACTCAGCAATATCAAACCTGTTGGAGTGTAGCAGAGAGGTTGCATTAAGTCTTTACTTCTCCATTTTCCCTTTCCACAACAAATTTGTAAGAAGTTTCATTGAACCTCCACTAGACTATTCTCTTTCTAGGCACAAGAGGCTAACTGGGAATCTTGTCCTCTTTCTTGGTGTCCCGCAGAGTCGCCAGTTTCCTTCTAAGTTTCTTCTCTTTATCATTTTATGAATCCGAGTTGAGGCCTAGAAGTCTAGCAGCCTGGTCCAGTGTTCCTCTAGGTAAATCAAGAAATTGATCTCTTGTGAGGGAACAAGAGGATCCATCAACATAGGTAATGTTGATAGAATCTTCATCACATGAGACTTCGCTCAGAGTTGTGTAGTTGATGAGCTTGGTCTTGATTACCTTGAACACCTCAAGAGAGAGAAGTTGAGAAGGCTAAGGGGATGGCTTGGATGGTTGTTGGGTAGGTTGAGGTTCAGAGGTTCTGGGGAGAGTTTTAGGTTGGAGGATAGGAAGTTTAGGTGGTTGTGGTGAGAGAGTGGATGTGGGTAGTGGTGTGGGTTCAGGGGTGAAAGGCTCGGTTTTAATGGTGAATGGTAAGGGTGAGGGATTAGATTGTGGTTGAGTGGTCGCAGTGAAGGACATCCCTTTTACCCTTCTGTACATCTCTTTCTTCTTTCCCAGCCAGATGTCAGCCTTGATTTCACTGACAATCCGTTGGAGTGTCTTCTCAGACATGGGACCCACCTGCCTTTCAGGAAAGCCATGGGCCCGAAGATAGTCTTTCATCCAGGCCTTTTCACTGAGCTTCCTCATTGCAGTGTCCCTAGCTTTTTCCTCCTTCTTCTTCTTCTCCATTGTCTTTTCTCTTGTAGCCTTCTTTCTTTCTTTCTCCTTTTGATCCTGCTTTTTGTCGTAGAGCCAGAGGATCATCTCATCATTGTGTGGAGAAAGTTCTTGAAGATTAAAGCCTCTGGAGAGTAGGAATTTATCCTGTTTCTCCTCAGCTGCAGTTCAGCCTCATTCTGTTTTTCTTCTTCTTTCTGCAAGGCCAACCTGGCTTCTTCTTCATGTTTCAGTCGGGTTGTCTTCTCCAGATTCACCAACTCTTCTAGTGGTAGCAGGAGTGTCTCTTCATTGGCAGCTCCTATTTGGATAAGTTGGTCAATAATCTCTTCCCTTTTCTTATTATTGACAGCCTCCTGATTGGCTGCAGCTGCTTTTGTGCTGGCAGCTAGCAACTTCTCAGTTGGAAGTCTTCCTTTCTTCTTACGTTTCTCAATTTTTCCGCTTCCTGAAGCTCTTCCGCATTCATCTTTCATTTCCCTTTATCCTTTGAAGAGCCTGACTATGGTGGTTCTTGGAGAGTGGATTCTAGTTGTGAGAGGGGCAGAGATGGTGTCTGGGATGGAGGTAGATTCAGAAAGTCCTCGCTATTCACCTCAGATGCTATTTCAAGGATTGCATCTATGATTATTAGTTCCTCGGACATCTTAAATAGTCCTTCCGCAGCTTCCATTTCAGCTTCGGAAGATTCAGCTTGTTCTTTCAAGGCATTAACTTCAGCTTCGGAAGTTGGAGGAGATGCAGATTCTATCCCAACTATTTCAGTCGCTGGGCCATCAGCCCCTATTTCCCCTTCGAAATGAATCTTAGGTTCCATGTGGACCTTAGGTTGACCAACTTCTTCCATAGTGGTAGAAGGTGCAGTCAGCCTCTGAAGCTCTTCAGCTCCGAAGTTGAGCATTGCAGCATCTGGGCTTGGCTGACCAGTGGAGGATCTCAACAGAAACTTGGTGAGGAGTTTGTAGAGATTGCTGAGCATCTTTGAGTCAATCTGAAAAATAACTTGAGATGGCTCAAGCACAATAATGATAGGAGTAGAGGAAGTTGAAGTTGAAGTGTGGCTTTGTTGTGGGTCCTCAAGTGTTTGTCTCTGAACATTCTCCCCCTTTTGGTAGCATCATCTTGAGAGCTAGATGAGCTAGAGGAAGAAGTCAATAAGACCTGAACAGGTACATACCTAACAAACCTCTCTGTTTGTTTCTCAGCTAGTTTGGCCTTAAGATTGTCAATCTCAAGTTGCTGAGTGGCGGAGTTTGCTTCTAAAGTCCTAACCAAAGATTCAAGGTTTGAGACTTTAGATAGAAGGTCTTGAATGAGGAGTTACATGCTTCCCTCATCTTCTTTTGAAGAATCACGGGGAGATGAGGTAACATACCTGGTATGTTCAGCCTCACCACCAGATGTGGTTTCTTGGCACCCTGGTTTCCCGTGCTCAATGATGTCTCTTCAGAGTCATCAAAGGGCTCGGTTGCCGCAGATTCAGTCTGAGATATGTTACCACTATCTACAAGGTCCATTGAGGCACCTTCTATAGTGGCTGCTGAATCTGCATGAGTCCCCTCCGCATCAGTGGGACTCACCTCAATTATAGGTTGCTGATGGGGGCTAGAGATAAGGGATTTCTTCGGGCTCTGTTGATCTTGAAGAGGGTGTTGTAAATCAACTTCACTACCATAGAGAGATGTTATCTCTTCATCAGTTTTGAAGAGAAGGTTAGTAAAAGATAGAGGGTTAAGCCTACTAACCCGGGACCTTGATCAATGTCTACAGGCATTGAGCCTTTGGTGCGACTGTCCCTAGTTGGCTGCTCAGAAGAGTGTAGATACTCATCCTGAGGACTGCTGGTTTGGGTGTCAAGCTCCTGGGTTTGAGACTAAGTAGACTCAAAACCCATACTGAGGTCAAAAGAGAAGGATGGAGAGACCTCGGACTGAGTGGGAGCCCATGTTTGCACTCTAGTCTTTTTGGATTGAACAGGAGGGGCTTGTTCAATCAGAGTAGATTGAACAAGTGTTTGTTTAGGGCGTCTTTGATATGTGATGGTGATGGGTGGAGAAGGCAGTGCTGGCATTATGCTGGTGGGTGTTGGTGTGGGTTCATCACTTGTGGGGTGAACAGGGATGTCACGAGGAGCTATGTGCTCAATCATACCTGGAAGCAGAGTAGTGTACCTTCTAGTGAAGTTAGTGGACACCTTCTTCAAGGTCTTGAAGATGGTAGGCCGCATGTAAGGGACAGCAGAGCAGCTGCACACATAAGCATGCTCTGGTCCAACTCATAGTTGATGACGTGTTGAATGAATCTAGGATACATATAGAATGTCTCCCTTTGTAGATTCCCAATCAAATTGGTGAACACAAATCGTCAGTAATTAAAGCGTAGGCCTCTCACCAGTCCATGAACTAAGCATCCTAGTTCATCTGGGATTTGATCCCATCCCCCAGACTTGTTGGACAAGCATTGGAGAACAACGTCCAGGAGGAACTTGCAGTTGTAGGAGAAGTTGAACTTGTAAACCGTCGACCTGCTTATATGTCTACCATATCCCATTAAGATGTAGGTGCTATCCAAATCTACCTTATGGAATTCAGTTGGAGCTCCTTCATCATGAAGCTCTAGATGCTCCCTGATGAGTTGTTCAGTGATGATCAACTCCTGTCCACAAATGTTGGACCTCAATACACGAATCCCATTTAGGGTTTTGGCTTGACCATTTCCCTAAAATTTGGCCATGTGGTTGGAGTAAACAGTGGGGTTAATGGTAAGAGCATTGTAGTAAGGTGATTGGGTGAGAAAGGAGATGATTTCTGAGAAGTCGGCATCTCTTGAAAGGTGAATATGTGTTGACACACTTATGTACCTAGATCCTGATCTCAATGTAATATGTCTTGAATTTCTTCCACTTATGTAATATTGGGTACTTAATGAAATGATAATGTTTGGTTGTGATTTTTAATATTTAATATTTAATTAATGAGTTGAGTAATGTTTATTGACTAGATTATACAGGTTTATGATTGTTTGAATTGATATACATAATGTTATAATAATGAATACATTCAAACTTTGGTTAAGTGAAGTTCACATGCGTCCGACTGGACCATGCGCCCAAACAGTGGTCATGTGTTCGAATGGCCATGCAACTGAGTGTCCATGCGCCTAAATAGTCCATACGCCTGAACACTTCATGCGACTGACTCAGTCACACGACTGAACATTCAGTCATGCGAATGGAGCAACCGCATGGCTCAATCACACGAATGAACCATGCTCATGGTTCAGTCGCCCGAATGAGCAACCCTAACCTATAAATACCACTTAATTTGTGGAAAAACGTAATGATTTAGAAGCATTCGATCCACTTCGACTCTAGACGTACCCTAGCCGTCCAGAAGCCTCTAAGTTCGTACTCCAAGTTCATAGAATGTTGTAGATCGATTCCTAATCGGTTCATGACGTTAGATTCAATTCATTATTGTATCGACGTGCGTTCTCACTGATTGGATCGCCAATCAAATAGGATTCCGCACTATTTGGTTTGGTTTAACACGTTAATCAGTTGGTGTTTCGTTCAAATACCAGATCCTAACAAGTGGTGTCAGAGCCTTGGCTCTTGATTACGTGTTGATTCAATAGTTTTGATACAAAAGTTGTGTTTCTTCATCAAAAATGCAATCTTTTTGTGTCTAATGGAATCTTAGAAGTTTTCTGACCTAAAAGTTTTGTTTTTCCAGCATACGGCGATTAAGGTTTGTTAAAATTCGAGTTTTTACAGCCAAAACACGTTTAACCTACAAATTATCAAACTTCAGCAAGTTCAATCGCACGATTGGCTCAATCGCACGACTGAGTTCATTCGCATTCTCCAACCGCACGATTGGACTCATTCGTACGCTCATTCGTACCATTCAGAACCACATTCGGACTGTTCTACCGCGTTAGTTCATTCGGCCGACTAACTCATCCGCATTTGTTCAGTCGCACGATTGAACCATCCGCATTCGTTCAATTGCCCGAATAAGCCTAATCGCATACCTTCATTCGCATACATCAGCAGTTTGTTAAATAGTAAAGCTAAGTGAATGAAGGACCAATTTTCAGCATACACAGCAAGTAGAGATACTCGTATCCAGAATCTACTGTTGTTGGAGAACGAAGTGGGAATTCACAATAAACCCCCGAAGCTTATAACGTTAGACAACTACCCACAATGGAAGCAATGTTTTGAAATCTACTTAAATGGAGTAGATACAAATCTGTGGGAGGCAATAGAGTCGGGGTACAGCATGCCCGTAGGAGCAGATGGAGTTAAACTTACTCTAAGTGGAATGTCGGATGCTCAGAAGGTAAAACACTACGCTGAGAAGAAAGTATACGCTTTGCTCACTCAGTCTATTCCTAAGGATATCTTCCATCAGTATTCGGAGTATACTCAAGCAAAGAAACTATAGGATGCGTCGGAGAAGAGGTATGATGGTAATGCCTCACTCAAGTCCATTAAGGCCAAAGCTTTGAAGAAGGAGTTCGACAACTTCTCTTCAATGGGAAAGGAATGTCTGGATGATGTGATTGACAGATTCTACCACTTAATGAGTGAGATGCACACTCATGGTGTAATTACGTCAATGGAGGATAAGGTATCCAATTTTGCAGATGGTCTACCGGAGAAATGGGCTTCCTTCATTTCAAATCTCAGACAGAATGGGATGCTCTCGAAGTTAGACATAAATGACTTCATTCTTAAATTGAGGGAAGAGGAGCTTAGGATGAAGTACAGAGCCCAAAAGGCCAACCACGATCAGAATCCTGCACTCTACAATGCAACCCCTCCGGTCAAGACATCTGGAGCACCTGCAAACTGCCTTTGTCTCAAGCGCAACAATTCCAGCACAACCGTCAACTTCAGGGTCCGAAACATCAGGGTGGTCTAGCACCCAGTATATGATACCTGAAGCCAATGCAGCAAAACTAAAACTGAAAACTTCAGGAATGTGACTCTTGAGGTGGCCAAAGAACACATGGACCTCTTAGTTATTGTAGTCCACTCCTATGATGGACTAGTTGCTGGAAAGATAGCAAATTGTCACCTGGCAGATAAAGATTATGAACAGGTGGACGAGATGGAGTTGGAACGTATGGACATAATGTGGGCTTTGGCAAGTGCTGTCCGACGAGCTAAAAAGTTTGTCAAAAAGACCGAACAGAACTTCGTTGCTACCAAAGACACAAGCTTTGGCTTCAACAAGTCAAAGGTTACTTGTTTTAACTATGGTGAGAAGGGACACTTCAAGCGGGAGTGTGTAAAGCCAAAGAAGACTAGGAACGGTAATCCCTTCACGTCATTCAATCGTCAGGACAAAGCCACATCTAGCAATTCTACTTCATCAAGTAAGGACCCCAAAGCCTTGACTGCTAATGAGGATGAAGGACAGGACTGGAGCTTTCGGTTGTGTCACCGGGAGAGTCCAACGTAGCTAATGTGGAGGACATTGATGATGATTCTGCTAGTGTGGGAGACATAGCAGTAGAGCTTGCGATGCCAAATTTTGAAGATACTGCACCTGTGGTCAACCACCTACCTAAAGAAGAAAATTTTGCATCAATGTCAGAATCACCAGAACCAGAATCAACAGATTCTGTACTCATGGTTGATTCATCTTCACCATCTCAGGTAAGTACTACTGACCAGTTGTTTAATAATCATGCTTGTTTAGATTGTAATAAATTTAGAGAAAGTATAGGTTTAAAATTTGCTAGGTTATTAGATCATAATGATAGCTTAGTAAAGGACCTGGAACTGTGCACTGAGGCAAATAGAGTGTTAAAACAAAACGAGCACAGTTATAAAGAAAAGATAGACCTATTGAATAAACAACTTAGGGAAACAGTGGTAGTCACCTTTAACCAAGCAAATGACATTAGGTACTATCTGAACTCCATAGAGGCCACTAAGAAGCAAAAAGTTGTTTTAGAAGTAGAAGTCAACTCTTTAAAACGGAAACTGCATAGTTGGACAAGCTCATCACACATTGTCCAACACTTAGTGAGAGAGAGAAATAATGGGGAGGGGCTGGGATACAAAGTGTTTCCAACACCACCTGAGACCTTGATGAACACTAAAAGTAAACCGATTAACAATAACCCCATCAAGGATCACGTGGTGTCCACTCCTTTTGTTAGTGATCCAGATTCCGTAAGTAAATCAAATGAAACTGACTCTAAAGAAAAGGAGGCCACTTCAAAGGCAAAAGGAAAGATACTTTGTGTTAACCTAGAAACTGAGTTTTAAAAGGTTAATTTAAAGTCTCGGTCAAACCAAGTCAAACCAGAACCCAAAAAGATTATAAAACCTAATCAATCACGAGCGTCATGTCAAAGTCCAGGTAAACAAGAGATAAAAGATGTAAAACCAGGTAAAGCAATTAAGTTTGTAAAACCAAGTCATACATCTAATAAAGAAGTGTCTCAATCCAAACATAATAAGGTCAACTGCGTGACTTTTACATCTCCACCAAAACAAATAAACCGTAACGTTGAAAGCAGATCCTGCTATAATTGTGGAGAGTATGGTCACATAGTGTCTCAGTGTCCTTATTATCAGACACCGAGGAGGAAAGTAGAACTTTCAGTATCTACAACTACATCTTTTAAGAGGAACTCAGTGACGCCTCCAAAAAGGGCTAGTGAACCCAAAGTTCAATCCATCAACCAGTCGTCTGTCTATCACAAACAGGCCTCACACAAAGCTGGTCTATGGAAAAAAAATTCGCCTCAGCGTCTGAAAATGAAAACAAATAGAAATCTAAGCTTCCCTCAACCTCAAATGGTCAATGGGTTGAGTTTATGATGTGTGATGCCTCAAGAAACCTAAGCCAGTGAAGGCTTGGGTTCCTAACATGAACTAATGTTTTCATTGAATGTGCAGGGTGTTTGCTATAGTGCTGAGACTAACACGTGGATTGTAGATAGCAGAGCATCCAGGCATATGAAATGGAACATAGTTCTCTTATCAAACGTCAGACAAATCAAAGGAGGGCATGTTTCATTTGCTGGAAACAAGGCGGTTACATCACAGCCCAAGCAGAAGTGGGAAATGAGAAAGGTAAACTACGTCCAACAACTACAAAATAACTTGCTTTCAGCCTCTCAAATTTGTGATAAAGGATTCAAGGTAGTCTTTGACAACAAGAAGTGCTACGTTCTCAAGAAGGACTACGTGATTCCGGAGGACCAAATCCTGATGTCTGCTTCAAGATATAATGATCTTTATGTTTTGGACCTCTCAAAGGCCTCCACAATGGATCATGAAGTTTAGTGCTTCTTGTCCAAAGCCACTGAGAAGGACTCCATCTCCTGGCATAGGAGAATGGGACACATAAATCCGAGGAAGATGAATCACTTAGTCCAGAATGATCTAGTGAGGGGAGTAAATGTCAAAAACTTCCAACTCCCGGATTTCTGTGTTGCGTGCAAAAAGGGCAAACAGACGATGAAGTCTCATAAGGAAAAGAAAGTTCATTCTATAGAACTTCCTCTTGAGCTCCTTCACATGAATCTGTTTGGTCCAGTTAGTACAAGAAGCATCGCAGGCGACTTGTATTGCTATGTAGTTACTGATGACTACTAAAGATTCTCTTGGGTAATGTTTTTGAAATCCAAATCAGAAACATTTGAATCCTTCAAGGAATTAGTAATGACACTGGAATCCCTATACAAGCTAAAGTTACGACAGGTGCGCTCAGACAACGGAACCGAGTTCAAGAATCAGTGGATGGAGGCCTATTGCAAGGAAAAGGGAATTGTGCGTCAATTCACCTTTGCCTACACTCCTCAGATGAACGGGGTTGTTGAAGGGAATAATCGCCGCTTGATAGAGACGGCACGTACTATGGTGGCAGACTCGAAACTGCCTATTCAATTATGGAATGAAGCAGTGGCAAATGCATGTTACATGCTTAATCGAGTTCTGGTTGTGAAATGCCATGGAAAAACGTGCTACGAACTACTACAATGACGTAAACCGAACTTAGAGTATCTCGAGCCATTTGGTGCTCCATGCACCCTACTGAAGAAGACTCAGGAGGGTAAATTTAGTGAGAAGGTTGATGAAGGGATTTTTCTAGGATACAACAACCGAACAAGAGGGTTTACAACAACTCAATGGGTCAAATAGAGGTGTGGTGTAACGTTGATGTTCAGAGATACACCACACCGCCTGCTGGAAAAGGACCTGCTTACTTCTTTGACTATTATGGATTCTTCAAATCCTTCAATATTCCTCTTTCTGCTTCAGAAGACGAGTTGGCAAACAAGATGATGTATGATGTCTTGAACACACCGTCTCAAGACTCAAAACCATCCAGTTCACAAAGTCCATCATCTACCAATTCAGGGGGAGCACTTGATGTGAATGACTCCTCCTCTGATGAAGAAAATGTGGAAAATGATCAGAACAACTAGGATGCATAGGTTCCGCCTACCTCAAGTCCGCAAGCATCTCATAATGATGCGTCTGAGATGTCGGAACCTCAGACTCTTGTTGCCTTATATTCAGAACCAAATGTTCACAATCTTGATTCTGAGGTAGTAGTTCCAACAACTCCCGGCTCACGTCTAAATGTCTATCATCCCTTGGATAATGTTATAGGAGATATGAGATCAGGGGTACAGACTAGAAATCAGTTGTACTCAGCTGATTATGCCTCTGTGATGGAAAAGGGATACATTCATGATGGTGCCTACCGCTGCTTTGTATTTCAGTTTGAGCCAAAGTATGTTGGTGAAGCACTGAATGATAAGGCTTGGGTGAGTACCATGCAGGAAGAACTTCTTCAGTTTAAGAAGTTAGTTGTATGGACTCTAGTAGATAGACCTAAAGGTGCAAAATTCATCGGGACCAAATGGATCTTGAAATGCAAGAAAGATGATGAGGGAGTGATCATTAGAAACAAAGCTCGACTTGTTGTTCAGGTATTTCGACAAGTTGAGGGCATCGACTACAATGAAGTGTTTGCACAAGTGGCACGGATGGAAGCAATCCGCATCTTCCTTGCCTATGCATCTTATATGAAAATCAAAGTTTATCAACTAGATGTGAAAAGTGCGTTCCTTTATGGTGAGATTCGAGAGACAGTGTACGTCAGTCAACCCAAGGAATTTGAGGATCCATATCATCGGGACAGAGTTTACAAACTCGACAAGGCACTATATGGGCTTCATCAAGCTCTGAGGGCCTGGTATGAGAAAATCTCGACTCATCTTGTGAAACACGGTTTTCGCAGCGGAGCCATTGACTGCACATTGTTTATCAAAGAAAAAGATGGAGATTTACTGTTGGTATAAATCTATGTCGATGACATAATCTTCGGTTCAAAGAACGAAGAATTATGCAAAGAGTTTGAAGCAGTAATGAAGGCGGAGTTTGAGATGAGTGTAATGGGGGAGATGAACTCGGGGTACAGGTGGATCAGACACCAAATGGGATCTTCCAACATCAGACCATGTATGTAGGGGATATTCTCAGTCGGTTTGACATGGAGAATGCTTCTACAGCTAGCACTCCACTTGCTACAAACCATGATGTAGAACCCGGTGAGAATGGTGATCTGGTAGATGCCATTATGTACCAAAGGATGATCGGATCTCTCATGTATCTCACTGCCTCACGACCTGATATTATGTATGCTACATGTTTATGCTCATGATATCAGGCAAAGCCTAAGGTGAACCATCTAATTGGGGTCAAAAGGATTTTTCGTTATATGAAGGGCACACCCACACTTGGGTTGTGGTACCCTCATGATGATGACTTTGAGCTTACAGCGTATAGCGACTCGGATTACGGCAGCTGCAAGATGAACTACAAGTCTACATTAGCAGGGTGTCAATCCTTTGAAGAAGATTAGTAACCTGGCAGTGTAAGAAGCAGACCTTATCATGTCCTAATTTTAACCCTCACAAAGACACAAAAACATGTCCTAATTTTAAGTTTCAGCATTATTTCTTTTATTTTTATACAAAGTCTGTAAATTTCAGTTTTGTGTAGTATCGGACTATGTCATAGAAGTTAATAAGGGACCTTATCATCTAAAAGGTCACGTCTGAGGTGACCACACCTGCTTCCAAATAAAAATGGATCACGTCTGAGGTGACAAAATGTTTTAAAAGGATCACGTCTGACGTGATCAAAGGTTTTTCATTTAAAATGATCATGTCTGAGATGATCAAGTGCACATAATGTTTATTCAAAGGTTTTTCATTTATAAAATGGTCATAAAGTCAAATTCATGAGTCTCACCTATTCGCATGAATGGACCATGAGTATGGACCAATCATACGAATGGACCATACTCATGCATTAAGCAGTTGAATGGACATGAGTATGAACCATTCACCTGAATGGCTTATCAGAATGAACCATTCGACCAAATGGGAGTATGCGAATGATCAGTCGACTGACTGAGCTCAGATTCAGTACAAATAGGGCCACAATCGATCGCATTCTGCTCATCACTTCCAATCACCCTTATATCGCACGTCCTACCATTACGCTGCCAAAGTTTCTTTAGACCTCGATTATACATTCCTGTTGATCTTCTGACATGTGTGTGCATTTATACAGGTATAATGTGATGATATCTCATAGAAATCAGAAGATATGGTGCCCTAATTAGTGATTCGCGATTGAAACAAAAATCGAACAACTCAATGGATTAATGACCTAATGAAACCATGTAAAATGTTAAAAATAAAGTTACTAGGTTATTAGTTAAGTGATTGCGAGTCTAAGGAACTATACACAACGTTTAATTTCATGAATTGGTCAAGATTCGAACCTCAGTCGGCCGAACAGTGGGTCATGCGACTAGTCATATTGATGAACTCCAATCGCACGATTGAGCGGGCCGAATAGCTCAATTGGCCGAATGAATCATACGAATGAGCTCAGTCGGCCGACTGAACTAATCGCAAGATCAGTCAACCAATTGAACTCAGTCGCCTGTTCATTCACCCAAATGAGTCCAGTCGCATGATAGGACAACCGACTGAACACAGTCGCATGATTCATTTGCATGAATGAATCAGAATGAATTCTATCAAGTTACTTAGAACTTATTTGTGTTATGTGAGTATCTAACGTTTATGTATCTTGTGTTACAGATCTATGGCTGATAGATGGTCTATCAACCCCAAGCACAATATTTGTGCCTATTTAGACCACACAACTCGGAATGGTGCCGAGTTTGTAGAGATCATCGCTTTTCTCAAGCGATCAAGGATACACAAGGCTATCTCTACTCCATGCACTCCCTATAGGTCTATACACTAGGACTTCTGGGAGAATGCATCAGTGGACAGATCACGAGAGCCATATAGCATTCAGAGCTCCATCAGTTGTATGGACATAGAGATTACTGCTGAAGACATCCAGTGTGTGCTTGGGTGGGAGATGATGCTGGATACCCCACCAAGCTACACCACTGATGGTGAGAGGCTGTTTTCTGAGGATTAAGTACGCTGGGGACATTAACTCAGGTGTGTTCAACAAGAGCAACTTGTGCCCCCAGTAAAGTACTTGTCACATGTTTTTCTAAAGTGCATAGCTTCTAGAAGGGGTGGGTTCGACGACCTATCAGACCAGATACAAAATGCCTACGTGGCACTGGTGCTGAACTACCCATTCAACTTCTCTAGCATGATCTTCTCTTACCTTGTGGAGAATCTGGAGGCAAAGGGAAAAGAGGGTTTCTATATGTACCCCAGGTTCTTGCAGCTGATTTTTGATGAGAAGTTTCCCTCGCTTCCAAAGGAGCGCCACGATGCAGTGGCTTTGGAGATCATGGATGATCCGACTCTGGGTCGTATGACAGTTTACCGGGGTAAGCAGGTAAAGCCCCAAGTAAAGAGATTTATCGGCCATCTGGCCAAGGAGAACTACATGGCGCCAGGCAGGTGTAAGTGGCATCAGGTAGATAGCGATTCAGATGATGAGTAGCTACAGCTCCCAGAGCACGACTCTGATGATGATGATAGCGAGGATGTTGGAGATCAAGGGCCCACTCAACCAAGGGTCCCCACTACTAATAGTGCATCTCTAGCATCTGCCCCCATTAGAGATGTAGCAGAGACTGCCGGATTCCACAAGGGAATTCATACCTCGTGAGGAGGAGGCGGAGAAGGATGAGGAGCCACTGACCCGTACTGTGGGCAGCAAAGTCATTGCCACAGAATGGGGGCTCAGGGTGGTTGGTGAATGCCCCGGTGGGTCGGGAGAGGATGATACTGATCCCACATATGCTCCCGATCAGCCGAGTCGTGTCCTAGGAGGAGCATCCTCCTCGACAGGATCGAGGAAGAAGAGGATGGCTCAGCGTCATGGTATGAAGAAGAATAAAAGACAACTCACCTTTATTACTACTTCCACCACCACTACTTCTGCCACCACTACCACCACCACAGCTACCACCACTACCATACCACCCACTTTCACTACTACACCTCCACCCTCCACTACTACAGCCACACCTCCACTAGCGATTCCACCCCCAATCCACATCACATCCACCACCACTTCTACTTACCCACCACCACCCACACATATACCACCTCCCATATTCACCACTGCCACCACCACCACCTCTAGCCACCAGGAAGGACCATCATATCACCCATCCTTTCCCTCAGGATCATCTCTACCTCCCAGTGGGGTAGAGGAACAGCTTTCAGCACTAAATCGTATGGTGCTGAAGCTGTTAGCAGCCGATGACGAGAAGACTGCTCAACTCCGACAGTTAGTGGAGCTTACTGCTGCACAATCACAGCAGATCTCTCAACAGGCACAACAGATTGAGGAGCAGGCTCAGCAAATGGCTACCCAGAGTCAAGACATTTCCCAACTCAAGGAGCAAAATGTGTTTTCTACTAAGAAGATTGAAAAGTTGGAGGATGCTAAGAGGACCATCCTGCTCAAACTTAATGGCATAAAGGATGAGCCTCTAAAGATGAGAGAGGGAGACGGTGATGATGGTGATGATAGTGATGATGATGAGAGTGATTATGGTGATGATGAAAGTGATGATGAGGATGGAGGAGACATTGAAAGATGAGGAGAGTCATCTGCTTCGGGTGCACAGGAAGCTAGTGAGAGGCAAACCAAAAAGACTCAAGATCTAGGTGCCTCGACATCAGCCCCGACAGCAGAAGAACACAGGATCCAAGATAAGAGTAATACTTAGATGCTTTATTGTTATTTAAAATCATTTGTATTTGGATCATGTATAAAATTTATGTAATGAATGTTTATATGTAATGTAAATGGTCATGTCTTGATTATTAATTATTGATTGTTGTGTTGACTGTTTAAATCAAGTAGATCCAAATTTTCAATAAGATGAATATGATATTGCTCCACTCCAACAGATCAAGACTCAACTGATGTTGTTTCTTAATCTGCATGGTATTGTAAGGAGATCTATGATGTATACTCCTGAAGCAGGTGAAATCATTCACAATATCACTGATGAGCAACTAGCCGAAATGTTCAAGCTGAATGCTGAAGAGATTGTGAAAGATGCCCCTACTGTGAATATAGAGAGTGACGATGAGCTTCGGCATGTCGATGAGATTGAGATAGAAGATGTCACTGCTTAACACTATCCACAGTACACTGACAAGGAAGGAACTGCCATTCCCAATGTGCGAGACACTCTTGTCAATGACAGTTTTGAGACTCTGGACACGATGGAACAAGAGTCCGGAAAGGATAAAGATAAGGCCCACGCCACAGATGCAGAAGTCAACATCAAAAAGGCAGAATGGGCAGCATGTTTTGAGGAGATAAGAGCCCAACGCAGCGCTTCAACGTCAACTGCCTACACCAAACTGTATAAGGTCAAGAAACATCAAAAGGTAGCAGGCAGGATCATAGCATGGGCACATTTTGAAGACCACAATGTTTACGCTGTTAAACGTGAGAAGGGAATTGAGTATTTTAGGTTTCCACATGACCTGAAGACTCTTCCAGGTTTTGAGCTTAACCAGTTAGCAAAGCTAAAATTGCTATACGCTGACCCTCGTAAGATGTCAGGCTGGTTTGAAGCAGCTTTAAAGAAGGAGTACTACACTAGATGGGTCAACTTCAAACCTCAACAACCAACGAGGTACATCAGAAGATATGAGTTTGACGCCATAACTGGCAAATGAAAAGTAGTGTTGAAGTGGAGTCCACCACGTACAATGTCAAAGATCCCACTACGTGAGATGTCTCAGGACTTCACTCCACATTTCAAATGGTGGTACTATGATTGGAGAACGGGAGAGGCCGTGATAGTCTTGAACAGAAATAGTAAAATGGAAACCATAAGGGTGTTTGACCTAATGTGGCTTACCAACTGGTCAGCTAATGATGTTTATACATTATACAAGTGGCCACTATTCTATGACTCACGAGATATAGTACAAGCTTTACAATTTCAGAATGTAATACGACTCTATTTTGCTTTCGAGATAAACATAGGAGTCACCAAAGAAGCTAAGTACAAGAAATTTGAGGAAATTATGAAAGATGTAAGACTATAGATAGATCTAGGTCCAAAGGGGAGTTTGTTGATACACTTCTGTACCTATATCCCGATCTCAATGTAATATGTCTTGAATGTCTTGCACTTATGTAATATTGAGTACTTAATGAAATGATAATGTTTGGTTGTGATTTATAATGTTTAATATTTCATTAATGAGTTGAGTAATGTTTATTGACTAGATTATATAGGTTTATGATTGTTTGAATTGATATACATAATGTTATAATAATGAATACATTCAAACTTTGGTTAAGTGAAGTTTACATGCGTCCGACTGGACCATGCGCCCAAACAGTGGTCATGCGTTCGAATGGCCATGCGACTGAGTGTCGATGCGCCTAAATAGTCCATACGCCTGAATAGCTTCATGCGACTAACTCAGTCGCATGACTGAACATTCAGTCGTGCGAATGGATCAACCGCATGGCTCAATCGCACGAATGAACCATGCTCATGGTTCAGTCGCCCGAATGAGCAACCCTAACCTATAAATACCACTTAATTCATTGAAAAACGTAATGATTTAGAAGCATTCGATCCACTTCGACTCCAGATGTACCCTAGCCGTCCAGAAGCCTCTAAGTTCATACTCCAAGTTCATAGAATAATGTAGATCGATTCCTAATCGGTTCTTGACGTTAGATTCAATTCATTATTGTATCTACGTGTGTTCTCACTGATTAGATCGCCAATCAAATAGGATTCCGCACTATTTGATTTGGTTTAACACGTTAATCAGTTGGCGTTTTGTTCAAATACCAGATCCTAACAATGTGGATGATTTTGAGCTTGGGTAAAGTTGGAGAGGAGAGAAATTTCTAGGGCAGTAAAAATTGCAAGTAAGAAGATGAAATTGAATAGTCAAGATTATTTAAAAGAGGGTGGGAAGGTGGTAATAGGGGTTAGGATAAGGTGATGTGATGGTTTAGTGGATGAATTGATAGTGGCGGTAAGGTTAAAATCAGTTAAATAATCTGACATCATTAACAAAATCTTTGCTTTTTACAGTGTGGGGCCCAAGAGATTTACCTTACATAGTAGAATCTTTCTTCCGAATGTAAAACATTTCCGAAGGTAATTTGTCTTCCAAAGGCAATTCTTACTTCCAAAGCAAAACTTTGCTTCCGAAGGTTAGTATTGCTTTCTGAATGAAGAGTTTGTAAGCCTCGGATGTAGATCTGATATGTAATCAATCGCTTCTTCAGAGAAGAAAAATTATCTTTTGAGAAATTATGCTTTGGAATATATAAAAGTAACTTCCGAGGGTTAATTTCTCTTCGAAAGAAATATACACTTAGAAAATTTTCAGAAAGATCTTTTGTAACAGGGTTTAAATTGTATTGACAGAAGACATTACATATTGAATATCTCTAATGAAATGGTACTTGATGTCAATATGATTTGTCTTGGAGTGTTTCATCGTATTTTCAGTAATGGAGATAGCACTATTGTTGTCAATATGGATAGGAGTACTCATAAAGTTGAATCCATAGTCTAACATCTAATTCTGAATCCATAGCAGCTAGCAGCAGCAATGTATTCAGCTTCAGCAGTTGATGTAGAGACACAAGATTGTTTCTTGCATTGCCATGAGATGATCCTTCCACCAAGAAATTGACATCCTCCTGATGTTGATTTCTTGTCAATATTGCAGCCACCATAGTCACTGTCAGAGTATCCATACAGATTAAAATCCTTGTTTCTAGGATACCAGAGACCTAGTTTAGGTGCTCCTTTGAGGTATCTGAGGATTCTCTTGACAGCAGCTAAGTGAGACACCTTTGGAACAGCCTGATATCTTGCACAAATGCAAGTAGCAAACATGATATCAGGTCTACTGGTAGTAAGATACATTAGAGAACCAATAATTGCCCTATACTGATGTTGATCAGTATCCTCCCCCTTAAGGTCAGGACAAAGAATATGGTTTCTGGGTATGGGTGTCTTGGCAGGCTTGCAATCCTTCATTTCAAATCTTTCTAAGATGTCAGAGACATACTTAGATTGATTAATGAAGAACCCTTCCTTCATTTGCTTCACCTGAATTCCAAGGAATAAGTCCATTTTTCCCATGGAACTCATCTCAAACTTTTTCTACATAATGCTCTCAAAGTCATTACGCATTTGGTCATTCGAAGAACCAAATATGATGTCGTCAACATAGACTGGAACGAGCAAGATGTCCTTTCCAGATGTTCTGATGAAGAGAGTATTGTCAATGGTACCTCTAGTGTGCCCATTCTTTAGAAGAACTGAGACAGAGTCTCATACCACAGCCTAGGTGCTTGGTGTAGCCCATATAGAGCTTTATCCATTTTGCACACATAGTTGGGGTGTTATGGGTCTTCAAATCCTGGAGGTTGGCATACATAGACTTCCCTATCTATATCCCCATATAGAAAGGCACACTTGACATCAAGTTGATAGATAGTGAAGTCCTTGGATGCAGCATAAGCAAGGAAGATCCTAACGGCCACAAGTCTTGCAACTGGTGCAAAGACATCAGTATAATTAATTCCTTCCTCTTGTGTGCATCCTTGAACTACAAGTCTTGCTTTCTTCTTGATGATCAAGCCTCTATCATCTCTCTTGTTTCTGAAAACCCATTTAGTGCCTATTGGTACTTGACCAGATGGTAGCGGACATAGTCTGTCTCTTGAATTGAAGCAGCTCCTCTTGTATCGATTCAAGCCAGCTACTATCTTTTAAGGAATCTTCTACCTTCTTGGGTTCCATCTGGGATAAAAGCATAAGTACAAGCAGACATTCCCATGATGAGTCTGTCCTCTTGTTCTCACACCCTCAGTGATATCCCCTATGATGTTCTCAACAGGATGACTGTTATGAATCCTAAGGCGAGGAATCACTTCTAGTTGCAGAGATAGATCCAGATTGGACATATTCTGCTTAGGAACCGGAACACTCTGTCCAGCTTCGGTTTCAAAATCATTCAATGAGGACTGATTGAATGAGTGAGAAACATCATCAATGGTTGGCTGTGAAGTGGTGTTAACAGTTTTCTGTCCCTTCAAAACACTACTTCCTTCTGCTTGGTGTTGTGGTGGATCATCTGATGAGTTTTGAGGCTCAGTAAGTGATTCACTTGTAGAAGCTTCACAATTCCTTGATATAGTCAAGCTATCAGATCTGTGAATGGTGGAAACTTCATTTATAGCAACTCTTGGAGAATTTGGACTAGGTCTGGGAAGCTCAAACAGTTGATCATCAGCAGTAGCCTCAACATCATTTGAGCTTCTGTTCCAACTGAAACATTCTCGCAAGAAGGTTTAGAATAGTTTGGAACCAATTCTAAATTAAAGATATGATCAGGGCCATTCCCCCTAACACAAGGAGTGTTCTCATTAACAGCTATGTTGGATGACTCATAAAATTGTTGATTCTAATATTGTATACTCTGTAAGCTTTGGAGTTAGAAGAGTACCCAACAAAGATAGCATCACCCGACTTTTCAGCAAACTTTGCTAAATTGTCTTTTGTGTTAAGTATGGTACACCTGCTGCCAAAGGACCTTAGAAAGCCAATACGGTGGCCTCTTCTTCCATAACTCATACGGGGTTTTTCCATGGGGCTTAACTACAAGAACTCTGTTCTACACATAGCATGCAGTGCTGACTGCCTCTGCCCAGAACGTTAGAGGTAGTTTTGAATCAGCTAACATAGTTCGAGCAGCCTTAATAAGTGTCCTATTCCTCCTCTGAGCAACACCATTTTGTTGAGGTGTTCTGGGAGCACTATATTGTCTGGCAATCCCTTTTGAGTTACAGAATGAGTCAAGAATGAAGTTCTTAAACTCAGTCCCTTGATCACCTCTGATGATTTTAACCTTGTGATCAATTTGATTTTCTATTTGAAGAATAAAAGATTTTTGTGTTTCAGCAGTTTCATCTATAGTTCTTAAAAAGAATACCCATGTGAATCTTGCAAAATCATCAACTATCACAAGGCAATATGATTTCCTTCCAATGCTCATTGTACTTGTGGGACCCAAAAGATCCTTGTGTAATAAGTGTAATGGAGTAGTGATAGAGTTAACACATTTGGATTTATGAGATGTCTTGTGTTGTTTCCCTTTCAGGAATGCAACACAGTTATCTTTATAGAAAAACTCCTTTTTAGGCAAACCATGTACCAAGTTATTTTTAGCCAATTTATTCATTGTCTTAAAATTTACATGACACATACGTTTATGCCATAATGTTGACTCATCACTATCATCTTTAGAAAGAAAGCATGATACTTCACCCATTGGGGAAGCATTGTTCATATCTAGCTTGTACATATCCCCTTTCCTGGGAGATCTAAGAAGCACCAATTCTGGAGGAATTGTCATCCCAGGTTTGAGAATATTGCACTCATGTTCTGTGAAAAGCATTTGGTGCTTTTGATCACAAAATTGAGAAACACTTAACAGATTGTGTTCAAGCGGTTTGACAAAGTGACCTTTGTCAACCATTAATTTACCATTGGATATACTCCCTCTGCTAGAAATATATCTTCCGGCCTCACCTCCAAATTGGACAGGACCTCCATCATAATTCTGAAACTGTTGAAGGAGAGATCTGCTCCCTGTCGTGTGCCTGGAGCGTCCAGTGTCTACAATCCAGACATTGTTGTTCTTCTCATATGGATGTCCCTGCACATAAGATGAGTTTGTTAGTTTTGTTCGGAAGCCCAAGCCTTGCTGGTCTCGGGTTTTTCCAAAGATAGTGACATAATTAAACCAAATGTTATGCATGGGGGTTCAATAGAGGTCTTTGAAGAAGAGGTTTGGGTTGCAGCATCTTCCTTGATCTTCCGGTCCATCCTTTGGTTGATCTTGGAGGATGAGCTTGTTGAAGCTTTTGCAGCATGGCCATCTTCCAAAGCTTCTTTCTTATCAAAAGAAGTATTCACCACCTTTTCTTCCTAAGCAGTCTTCTTCTAGGGAGGTTTCAAGGGAACTTTCATGTTCTTCCGAACCTTAGTAGCTTTTGCTTCCGAAGCCATTTTCCCTTTGGAAGAAAGAGTTTCTTCCGAAAGCAACCTGGCTTCCGAAACTAGCTTTCCCTTTTTCGTCACTTGAATCGTTTGAAAAGGTCCAAATGTGAAACCTTCCTTGACTCCTTCTTTTCTAACATTATTTGCATAATGTGTGATTGCAGGATTGTAGTAACAATCTTTTGCCATGTGGTTTTGCAGACCACACATTATGCATGCATAGTTAGTTCTTTGGGAATGTGAGGGTTGCTGTTTCTTGGGCTTCTTTTCTTCATCAGCAACTTTTCCCTTCAACTTCTGATCCTTTGGCAGGACAGAAGTGCTGCTATTACACTCATTTCCTAAATCAGAAACACCTAACACTTGGAATCCAGCTGAGATAAAGACACCCTTCTGCTTTTGGTCAATCTTCAGCTTGGACTCAACCACCTTTTTGACAGTTCTTCTAGCAGCTTTAGCTCTTCTTCTTTTGGCTTAATGGTTAGGATTTGTTCTTCACAGGAGGAGATGGGTACATACCTGTTCCTTCCCTGTGGTGACCACTATTTTTGCTTCATCCTTCAATTCTGGTGAGGAAGGGTCAACAGTTGGAACCTTTTGCTCCTTAGTACCACATCTAGGCTGTTTAATAGACTCAGAGGAGTGTGGTGGAGCAATTTCATTGGTTCCCAACCCTCCTTTGTTCTGATAATAGTTTGGAGTGGGAAGATGATGCAAGAATAGCTTGGAAGTTTTGCTCAGAATAGCATGCTTCCTGGCCTGAGCCTTAGCAGTGACAAGCTGGGCTTGAGCCTCAGACAATTTGGATATCAGATCTTTGATTTGAGTCTTGTAGTTGGTGTGTTCATGTTTTAAAAAAGACACAGTTTTCTCTAACTCCTCAATTTTCTTTTGATAGTCGGATTCAGCTCTTTTAAAATCAGATTTTAAGATATTTAAAGACTCAATGTCAGATCTGATTTCCATATTGTAATCCTGATAGAGTTTAACTTTAGCTATACAAGCTGGAGTGCAGAGATGTTCATATACCTGGGCATCGTCTGTTCCGGCCATGAGAGCTTGAGCAGGAGTCACATCCTGTACCATGAAGCTACAGTCAACTTCTTGAGCCATTGCAGCTGTTTCAGTTGACTTCTCAACGGGCTTTGAGGTTGAGGGATGTGTGGAGGCCTGTGGGGTTCCCGGATTGGTCTTGGGAGCCTTGCATTCCCTTGCAAAGTGACCCAGTTGGTTACAGTTGTAACACTTTGCCTTGGTCTTGTCAAACCCGAACTTGCTGGCAGTTGGGTTTTGAGGGAAATGCCTTCCAGTTCTCTTAAAGAACTTCTTCGCTCTATAAGTTAAAAGAGCCACCTATTGGACAATGTCCACGTACACTACATCATCTGGATTGAAACACTCAATATCAGCAAAGCACTATTGAAAATCACCAGACTGTCCACTTCCTGAGACAAAGGCACAACTTTCCTGAAAAGAGTTGTGTTGAGCCTGTTGAGATCTTGGAGTCTCAGGGAAAGTGATGTATGGTCCAGGAGCAGGATGGCTACTGGTAAGTTAGGTAATGCTAACGTTGTGGGGGTAATGAGCCTTCAGCAACCATTAAAGTGTTGCTAGCAGGAAGACTCATTGGTCTGCTTGTTTGGAGGCCATTCTTACTCTCCATCTCTAGGTGATATCCAACAAGGATGCCATAGAGTTCAGTCATGGTGAGGTGTTCAAGTTCTCTATCCTCTTGATAGAGACACAGTAGAATGTCCACTCGTTTGGAAGAGCACTCATGAACTTTCTAGTAAGATCTCTAAGTTTGGGAGTGATCTTCACAGACTAAAGAGAAGAGATAAGATCCATGTACCTGAAGTACTACTGGCTGAGAGTCTCTCCAGCAATATGAGTGAAGTTCTCAAACTGCTGCTTCAGCAAGTCCTTCTTCAAGTCACTGGAGCTTGAGTACATCTGAGCAAGTGCATCAAACAATTCTTTGGCAGTCGTGCAATGCTCGAATCCCACCATGATGGAGTTCGGTATTGCAGTCATGAGAATAGTCATGGCATTGCTGTCGATGTCTGTCTTCTTTCTATCTTCATCAGAGTAATCCTCTACAACCTTTTCTATCATGGCATCGTTTCCACCAGGTGATGCCACCTTTGGCTTATACGGGCCATTGACAATGGAGTTCCATATCTTGCTGACTTGGTATCTGATGAATCCTTCCATTCTCCTGCTCCAAGACCTAAAATTTTCAGGAGTAATATAGGAGCCTTTGTCATGGTTCTCATCTCTACCTCAAACTTGTTAAGGGCCATTTGAGTGAGTGGGTTGTAGGGAGGAGTGAAAAACAGGTTGATTTGGATGGTTAGATCACGCAATCAAGAGCCTGAGGAGCTTTGATACCAATTGCAGGATCGATGTTTGTCACTTAACACTTTTATTTCTCTCAAACTCACCTAGAACAACACTCGGGTTAAGATAGAATCAGTAAGAGTTGATCACAATATAGAAAGTAGTAAAGAACACACGAAGTATTTTTCAAGGTACTTTTATATATTGCTTCTCAACTCAATAATACAAGACTCTTACAAGCAGTGTGGAATGAGTTACAAAGAGAACCTATATATAATACTACCTACAGCCGGATATACTTTGATACCAGCTAGGATCCTATAACTAAAGCCTATACTACAAGACTATAGTTTAAGATATCTCGGATAAAGTCTTATCTGAGATTTGGTAGTCAGGACATGTCCCTGACTTACCTTTTGTCACTAACTAAAGTTGGTAACATGTACTATCATGAAAAGGTGAACAGTAGAATAAAGTATGGTTAACTACATGGCTCTTTAGGAAGAAGCCATACAGTATCAGAGGTCTGCAGCGGAGTGTCAGAGACCATACTTGTGTCCACTGGTTCATAGCAGTGTCTTCCGAAGGTTAATGGCTTCGGAAGAGTAAGTACTTCCGAAGCCACTTATACTTCGGAAGAGGCTGCTTGTTCCAAGGCTTGGAAACTTCTTCTTTTCATCATACTTCGGAAGTGGTCTTCAGCTTATTCTTCTAAGACTTGAACTTCCGAAGTATTCATTTGACTTCGGAAGTAGAAATCTGCCTTCGGAAGTTGATCTTTCATTTTGTCTTCGGAAAAACTCTACAACCTTCGGAAGTTCCATACTAAGCTTCAAAAGCCTTTACATGCAGCATCAAAATTATCTAAGTGACTTAGTTTAGATTGCATTAGCCTTCTTCTTGATCCAACACAAGGTAAGAAAACATGGATGACTCTAAAGGGAATACAAAAGACAGTTATGATCAAGAAACCAACTCTAAAACCAACAATCAAGGCCCCTTCACAGCCATCTTTTGTGTCTTGTCTACTTGGGCACTACTCGCACCTTCAATGGCTTTTTTGACCTTGTTCTATGGCTCTTTCACTATATAGGATAACTGCTCCATTCCATAATGGAAGTTAAAGGGTAGGATAGTAGGGGTCGAGGGGGAGGGGGTGTCTTTTTTTTCGTCCATAGTGTTAAATTTTAGTTCGATAATGTAAATCTTTTGGACGTTAGTGTAAATTTTTATATAAATACCGAGTTCCCTCCCCCCTAAAAAGAACTAATTTCGCTTCCATCCCCCCTATGGGAATGTTCAAGATTCGCTACTAAAGAAAGTCCTCCATAAAAGTTTGGGGAAGAAATAATGTGACACCTTTTGATTGATAGTTTGGTTAAAGGAGTGTAGGAACATCGTTAACAAAATAATATAAATGTTGTATAGATAAAGAACTTTGATTGCAATGCAAAAGAAAGTAAACAAACAGAATACATGATGTGTAAGAAATATCAAATAAACAAATTAAACAGAACAATTGATAAGGATTTTTGTTGAACAGAGGTCCTTTAAAACAGATTTCGGGCCACCCAGGTGAATCTCATCTGTCTCCCGGGGTACAATAGCCGGAGTAGAACTACTTTCAGAGTCAGCCTAGCACCTGAAACAAGTATCTGAAACTAGAGTACGAAGTTGCGAGAAAACTAAGAATTCTTCTTGCTGTGTGTAGTGAAACATGTAAGTGTAGAAGACACCAAGTCTTGCATATATATATGCAAGTGAGCTTAGAGGAAGTTACGAGTGGCTAAGTCAAGAGTTTCTTAGTTAAGGCCTTAATTATTAAGAGTTATTAGGAGGAATGTAAACACACTAGGTTACAACAAAGGAATATCAACAGTCAGGTCAATCATCACTTTAAAAATATCTTTGGCTGCTTCATACCATTATGCTCGACCTTGGGTGTCCCTCAACATATGTGAGAACACAGTCCCTTGGAAAGTTCTACTTATAATTTCTTTTATAGTTTACACTTCCTCCAATGTGGAACAAAAAATTATCTTAGCAATTCCACAACTTCGAACATCGATATCTCATTCATCTTAGCTCCATTTTAGAGACGGTTTGGTTCGTTGCGTTCCTCTCACTTAGAAGAAAACATATGAAATGGTTTGGTAATTAAATTGTAACAAATAAAATTAATTATTAATGTCCAAAATAAATGAAAACATATATTTTCATTAAATTTCCAACAAGGTGTTTAGAAAAAAATGATAAATGGCCGCTCCTTGTAGTAATTAGACACGATAGAGATTTTCATACGAGTCTTATTAACCCATATGATAAATATATAGAAAGGTATCTTGAAACTCGGAATGCTTATCAAATCGGTTTTTGCTATCTTCATCTTCCTATATATATGGTATTTTTTGAAAGCTTAATTTTTATTCGCATCCGTGAAACTAAACTGACTTTGAATATAAGGAAGTTGAACAAAATTCGAGTATGAAAACCAAAATAAACATTAGTTACTACATGCATAAAAAGTTAGCTAATATATTCTAGATATAATAATATACGACACAACAAAACTAAGCACCTCCTAAACACGACAGTATTTCAACTATATGGTATTTATCTTATGCAAAATAAAATTCTTTCTATATATGTATTTTGATTTATGTAAAATCTCAAACCTTAAAGTATTAATCACCATCAAAATCACATAATTAACACCTAGAACGTTTTTGTCTCCTATAAATACACCCAAATTTCATCTTCCTTAACATCAAGATAACCTAATTTGCAAAATAGTTATTGGTTTAGTAAAGAACACATAATCAGTTGATCCCACTTGATGAAGATATGGAGAAATCAAAGCTGAATCTGCTTCTTGTTATGGCCATGGTGGTTGCACACATGGAGTTTTCCATGGCGAGGGAGCATCTTGTCGGTGATGGGTTTTGGGGTGTACCGTCAACAGAATACTTCTACCATTGGTGGGTATCACACCAAACCTTCAACAACAACGATACACTCGTCTTTCAATTTACCAATGGAACTCATACGGTTGCACAAGTGTCAAAGGAAGCATATGATGCTTGTGATGGCTCTAACCTTATCTCACTTCACACCACGAGCCCGGCTAGATTTACTATCGACTTCAAGGACGAGCAGTACTACATTTGCACATTAGGATCACATTGCAAGTCTAATATGAAATTATCACTTTACAACAACTAAATTAAATTTAAGTCCTCTTCCTCGTTACCTCAATGACTTTGTGTTATAATAAAATTGAATAAAAAGAAATAGCGTTTTTGTTATTGAATATGACTTCTTTCTATTCTATATATCCTTCAAAAATAAATTGGTCGATTCACTAAAAAGTACAGTTACATAACCATTTTGCTTAACAAATAGTTTATCCGGATATTAAAATAACTCATATATATTTATTATTAATGCATGATTGATAAATAACTAGTGTTTTACCAGACACGCGTTCCGGTGGTATCGTAAGCAACGTAATAAAGTAAAAATTAACAATTTACCCGACTTATCAAATCAAACAAAAGCTTGTTTCCAGATTAAATTCTGTAGGGGTTGAATCTAGAGGCTCGGGAAATCAAATCAAAGTGAAGAACAAGTTCAAGTCAAGCGAAAAGTATAACTATCCGCGCGACAACTTGTAATCGCATAAGAACTAGGTTATCACACCAAAACTTGTTTTCACGCGAGAACATACTAGTGTAGAATAAATAGCTAGTTTATTTAGTTATTAGAGGGCTTTTGTTCAATTTCCTGAATTTATAATTCTTGTGTAATATTTCGAATTTAGAGAGCAATATAAGAGAAGTTATTTACATTGTGATCTTCAATTTTATTCTTGTACTTCTCAATCCGTAATTGTTTACATTTCATATTCACAATTACGAGATCGATTGTGACAATCCTTACAATTGGTATCAGAGCTTGTATGCTCTTGATCAATTGAAATGAAAGTGGATTTATTGATTTGAAAATTTCGTGATCATCGATTTGCTTGATTCTCAAAGATATAAGTTGATTCAGTTGAATTTTGATCAATTTTGACGATGATGAAGACGTGAAATTCGATTATTGGTCATTGGATGATGTTCTTGAGCTTAAACTCACTTAATTGAACCAATTAAAGACAACTAGGATTAAATTTGACCTTAATTCACTAATTGAACAATTGATTAATCAAAATCTAATCAATTTGGACCAAAATTGGACCTGAAAAGTTCCGAATTGATAAAATTGATTCAGGCAAAAACTTCTATTTTTCGTGCGAAAAACTTCATCTCGCGCGGAAACCTAATTATTCGCACAAGGTAGTTACAAAGTTTGTTACAGACGTGAAAACTTGAACATTTCGCATAGTTACAGTGGTTGAACTTCCGCGCGAAAAGTTTCTAAGGACTTGTGCGAAAACTTTGATTTTTGGAGAAATATTCATAGTTTGTTTGAAGAATTTAGTATGGTAAGTCTGAAGAATCTCAATGCAACACTAAATCTTTATAATATGTTAATCTATATGGGTTAGTTGTTCACATTATAACTATCAAAATACAACCTAAATTGAATAATTAAGTTTTCATGTTTTGCATTTGAGCCACATAACTTTGTTAACATCAATTTGGCCCTTTTAGTTCGCTGGGGGAGGGTTATATATATAACCTATAAGTAGTATGGATAACAGAGAAAAAGATTATATCTCCTATGAGGGTTCAAGTAATTCATTTCAATAATTCATAAAATAACTTGGGTAATATTGTGTGATAGAAAACAATGAAACAAACATGTTTCCATACCCTTTTGCTTACGCTACGACTATATTTTTGGGGTGCTACAACTAGCAGCCGCTTGTATTACGGTTATGGTTATATTAACACCGCAAGTACGAGGCGGTGCTAGCTTTAGTTCCTTGACGGTGCTAGCTTTAGTTCCTTGGTTCCATTTTCGTAAGTATATATGTATTGTCTACTGAACAAAGGCGAAAATGAATGATCCGTGTATCAACTTGAAAGTCTTTGTAGATTCACAGTTTGTTAATTTGTAGTTTTTTTCAGGTTTTCTGTTTTGGTTTCTTAGAATACCAACATTCTGGGCTTCATAGTAGTTCTTCTGGCCTGCAAGATTGGGCTGTTGCATGGGCTGGGATGGTGGTATGGGCTGGGCTGTATCATGTTCAATGCTTTGTTTTATAACTCAAATAAAATGGATAAAATTGTAAAATAAAATAATATAAAAATTCGATTAATTATTTTAAGGTGAATGAAATAATAATGACTTTCTTATAATGATGTCTCGTGTAGGAATAAAGTTGGAAGGCAAATGAGAGTATATACAACTCCAAATAGAAGAATTTTTTAACTCCATTTAGCAAAACATATACAAAACTGAAAAGCAGAGTGTAAAAAAAACACTGTGATACCGACCACTCATTTTCATATATATAAATAAAGCAAACTAGCTGAACATGAATTGTAAAAAGATTACAATACTTTAAAAAGTATAGTACACAATTTCATCATTTTAAGATAAAAACTCAACATTATATGTACATGCATAATGCATTTCTCAACAACATAAGTGTTAACGTGAATGACACAACATAATTAAAAAAACATACAACATAATTAAAAAGACATAAAATAACGTTATGTAATTTATAATTTAGATCGCAATACTAAACATTTAGCTTGAATTTAATTTGTTTGTTTTAGTGTAAAGTTTTAATATTATTTTCTCGTATTGATTTGTATAAAATCTCTTAGTATAAAAACTAATGACGATATTTTACCGAGCTGGTAGACGTCATTTAAGATTTTCTTTTTATAAAAGAGATGCAAATCCATGCTTCCTCGTTTGGGATTATACAAAGTCAAGTATATCCCTTATATGAAGTTTATAATATTTGTAAGTACATTAACTAAAATACTTAAATATGTATATTGTAACATATACTAATAATATAGTTCTAATGAAATGAGAGAACGTTTTTTTTCTTTTTTTCCTTTTCAGTTAAACCATTTTTAAATTACATTAATAGTAAACAATTAAAATTTAATATCGGTGTATAAGCTTTTTTATGTTAATAAATATTATTTATTTGTTGAAATTTGGTAATGTAATTGATAATTTGGTGTCAAAATTCTGTTTAAGTGGTAACATATTAATTCTAGAAGTAAACCAATTAATTAATACGATATATACTTAAAGAAGCACTTGGTGAAAACTTTATATCACAAATATTAGTTTATATATTATTACAATGGAATCAAAATAGGCATTAATTTGACAACACTACGAAATTAGATATTAGTTTCTATCTACAATAAGCGATGAAGTTCAAGTATCGAATATATTTATGAAGGTAAACTTATTTCTAAGTTCACTAGTATTTTAATTGTAATTAAACGCTAGCAATCGAAACAATAATCATCATTAAATCCCACAAGTAACACCTGCAACTCTTTTGCTTCCTATAAATACGAAACCAAAGTTTCAATCTTCCATAACAACTTAATACCTTCAACATTTAAAACAACACTTTATCCCACTCGATCAAAGCATGGAGAAATCAATATTGAGTCTCCTTATGGTCATTTCGACGGTGTTTGCAGCCATTGGATTCCATACCTCCATGGCAAGAGAGCATGTTGTGGGCGATGCTTTCGGGTGGGCTGTACCGTCAAGTGAAAGCTTCTACCACTCGTGGGCGGCACACCGAACCTTCGAAGCCAATGATGTGCTTGTCTTTAACTTTGTAACAGGAGCTCATACTGTTGCACAAGTGTCAAGGACTGCTTACAAAGTATGTGACCCCTCACACCCTATATCACTCCACACCAAAAGCCCAGCTAGAATTACCATCAACCCTAACCAAGACCAGTTTTACATTTGTACCATAGGATCTCATTGCGACGCGTTCCAAAAATTAGAACTTTGGGTTTCATCTAAGGCAAACAACTCCTCTCCCATGTTACCACATTAATTTTGTTATATTGTGAAACGAATAAATGGAAATACAACTTTGCTTCATTGGTTGGTATGATTGTTTCTTAGTGTTCTTTTTTGTATACTTACGAAAAATGTTGCTTCTTCGAATAATATGAGTATTAAAACGTTTTCCTGATATAACTGCAGTTTCATATATCATTTATATCAATATCATTTATTTATACTGCAAGATATATAGTATATCAATTATTTATACCGCAAGATAGTAGATATTCTAAGTTTAGTTTTTATTGAACTAAAATTGTATAAACAGTAACGCAAATATTGGTGATTGTATCCACTATTAATGAGGTATGCTGTTATTATTTAGTTAATTAAAGGGTAATTGTTTAATTTTTTTTCAATATCTGGTTATACACAATTATAAAATTGTATAAGGACGCGTTTGTATCATATACTTTGCATTTTTATGTGTGCTTAAATAACCCAAATACCTTGAGTTCTCTATCTAAGGAACAAGCAAAGTACACATGTCCTCTTTTCTTCTTGCTTCCTATGCTATTTTTGAAAGGATGGCAAATAAAAAAGATTCTTTTTAGAAAAATAAACTTTATAGGGAATCATCTAATCATTTGAACAGCCAAATTCAACATAATAAGCATATTAGCTACAACAAAATATCAATGTGCATCGGTATTATTTATCCACTTATAACATTTCGGCAAATTGTATTTTAATAATCCAAACTATTGTTATTGGCAAATAACAATCCATACTATTAATTTAACCGGTAACATTTCTAACTTTCATTTTTGTTGCTAACAACAATCCCAATGATATAAACTTTAAATTTTACGCTCGATTTGTATTTATTTTATGCTCAGTTTAACTAATAGTTTTCTTCATTCCGTTCATAATCATTATTGCGACCGGAATCGAATCTAGATCAAACATAAAAAATTGAAAAATTATACTTTGTTGCAATAAAAATAAAAGTTAGTAATGCTACTGATTAAATTAATAGTATGGATTATTATCAATCAATAAATAAAAATTTGAATTATTAAAATTCAATTTGTCTAACATTTACTTATTTTTAAAAACCAATGCAGGTAGGTTACCATCACATGCCACATATCATGATGTTGGTCCACAACAAAATTTTCCCCCTTTTATTGTTTTTCTAGATCTTTTTATGTGCTATATGGGTTTCTTTAGATGTTACACTCAGAGTTATATGTCGGGGAGTTGGTTAGGCATATTTATTTTATTTTGATCTTGCTTAGAGTTTAGCCGGATAACATAGGTTTGAAATTTGCTCGATGCATTTATTTTATCTTTTTGGTTGTTTTATCCTTCATAGTTTTTTGTTTTAATAGGTGTTTCTTAAATTGTCATATAGAAACATCCGAGACATAATAATATTTTCTATTTAGGTCTCAATTCTTAATACCAAAGTGTAACAAGTTAATAACTTCATATGTTTTTTACATGCTTAGGTGTTGTTTGTTTTTTCTGCAGAAAAACATCTGCAGTCTATGGACCATATCTGCAGACATCTGCAGCAGAAGAGGTGGACCAAATGTCTGCAGTCTGCAAGAAAAAGACTGTTTGTTTTGTTTAACATCTGCAGAATGCTGAAATATTCTGTAATTAAATTAAATTTATTTTTTAAACTTTGAAAACAACTAATACATTAATATATAAATAAAATTCATAGAAATGAATTAAAATAACCAAATTCAGAAGCAATTTCAGATATTTAACCCCTTTGGTTCCCCAAAACGAGCTTCAATTGTGAAACAGAGTTGATTTCTCGAGCCCATGAAAATGCTCCTCAATTTGCTGAGTTGATTTCTCGAGCCCATGAAAATGCTCAATTTGCTCCTCATAAAATTCATAGAAATGAATTAAAATAACCAAATTGGATGCAAAATTGAACACCGACACCATCCAATTCCTAACACCAATAATCAAACTGAGTTGATTTCTCGAGCCCATGAAAATGCTCCTCAATTTGCTTCCACTTCAGGTTCAGGGTTACAGCCCGGTGACTTTCTAACTCACCAAACGCTTTCTGAAGTTGTTGTATTCTCGAGTTCGTAGATTCCAAAAGTGTAGCAACAGATTTCGTATCTTCCATCACAAGTGATCACTACAAACCTTCAAATACAACCAAAACAAACACTATAACAAACGAAATTGCAAAAATACCTAAAACTAATAAAAGTACTTGATACAACAATTAAACTATAACATCCACTATGAACACCTGTTGAAATCAAGGTTCATAAACATTCAAACTAAAACCATTTCATAGAACTCAAACCTTAAAACCAAACAATTACAATACTACACCTGAACTCAATCTCTGATTCTCTTCACTAGACAAAACGAAACACTTCTGGATGTTTAACTATCTAGTACGTTCACCATCCAAACTGAATTTCATGAACAAAACGCTAAATCGATGCTTAATTATGTAGTATCATCACCATCCGAACTGAATTATACGACAAAATGCTTAACATATGTTTAATTACATATCAATTAACATTAATAGCGACCTCGAAAACTAGATCAACTAACAAAGAATGATTTCATATGTAAGAAGAAAGCAATTGGATCTGATTACTGAACATTAGCATGACGATTATTACAGTATGATTGGCTGAAGAAAGTAAGCAGTCGATAGAACTTACGGAAGTAGGAGGTCACAGCGGCGGAGACGGTGGTTGACGGCGGTGGAGATGGTGGTCAGCGGCGGCGGATTGTAGTTCCGATCAATCCATTTGGTGGGGGGTGCGGCTGAGATGCTTGTGAAGATGAAGATGAAGATGGTTGTGAAGATGGGGAGGAGGCCGAAGGGGAGGGGGACAAAGGGGAGCAGGCGTGGTGGGTGGCGACAGGGAGGCGGTGGCGTGGTGGCGACCGGGGGGGGGGGGGCGAGATGCTTGTGAAGATGAAGATGAAGATGGTTGTGTGAAGATGGGTGGGGAATGAGATGGAAGAGAAGATGTTAGAAGAGGTGTGAGGACGTTGTTCCACCTCTTCTCCATGCCGAGGTGAGGAAGACGTTTTTTTAATGAAACATCTTCCAGAAAACAAACAGTCTGCGAAGTAAAAACCTCTTTCCGCGTCTGCGAGCGCACAGATGAAGAGATGGGGAAGAGGTTTTCCCAAAAAACAAACACCCCCTTAATCTCGTTAATTAATGTCAATATCGCTACACATATTATAAAGTTTACAAAAGCACCACTACACACAACTTTAATTTGTATTGAGTTATAAAATGAAGATATGTGAAACATATAAAGCAAAAGTAATAGGTATTCAATGAATGTTTTAAAACTTGTGTTGTATAATAGAAACTTTTACATTTTGTTTTTAAAAATTTATTCTGTTCAATTGAATTTGTGTTCTCTGAATGAATTTTGTACTTTTTAATACTTTTTACTGTACATTTTATCATTTTTTCTATCAAAATTCAATTATGTAGTTAGAGGAAATGGTTTATGACCGATAACAGATTCAACTATAGGACAAATCAGTTCCAACATCGCTAGAATAAATTTAGTTGGAGTTTGTTTGAGTTAAATTTTAGGGGGCTAAAATCCATTTATGAATATTTAGGCAAACTTTAGTCCATTGTGGACCTATATTTTTTTCTATCTATTGTTTGCCTCTAGATGCTTAGCATTAAAACAAAAGGTTTAGTTACTAGTTTAATTTAGGGGTCACTTGATTTGTTCATGAGGAGCTAAGAAGGAGCTATAAATAAGAATAACAAAGGAAGTTAGTAATATTAGGGGCAATGAACAAGAGTAATCGATGTATATTTCTTTGGTATTGTAATAATTTGACTTGAGCTATTAATACAATCGAGTTTTCACTTGTTATTGATCACACATCACATACGTCTTATGTTTATTAATAGTATTAATTCTAAATTCAGTGATGATTGGATGTTGTATTTACACATACATTTATAGTATTTGACTTACACGACAATTTATTTGTTTAAGTATAGTTGTTTATTTAAACATGAGAACTCATCAATGTATGTTGACTTTTTAAAGTATGTTTTTAACAAAGAAAGATTAATACTGACTTCGATTAAAAGACTGATAGACGAGACTACAAGCATTGGACATCCGTTGACTTGGTTTATGACTAAGTGTTGGATTATTTGTGATTTGAATTGTTTGGTTTGATTTATTTTGTACTTAGTTCGACATGTGTTGCCCTGGTTATTCAAGTTTAGAACTTTAGACAATGTTTGTGTTTGGTTAACATTTTCATTATGGTAATGGCTACACTTGGGACTAGTTCGTTATGTGTCTAGTAACGCCACCCATTGATGGAGAATGCATCTACTAATTTTTTGAAACTCCTAATGTGTTATAATGATCTTGTTCGTCGCATCCTTGGGTTTCCTCTATTAGCAGGGATGTGACAATTTTGAAGATAGGATTTCTAAGAGCATTTACAACCTACTTTTTATCTTAATCTCTATAATTAAACTAAAAATTACTATTTTTTCATCTCTTTTTTAATTAAATAATATCTTTTCTACATTTATCATTATATTTTTTTAATCCTTTACTCACTACCACTTTTAATAAATATTAAAAAATTAATAGAGATACATAGTGTTTTACCAAATATAAAGATGAACATTTAACATGTTTTTTATCCTCTACTCACAAACTCTTATAAAAAATTTTCTATAATATAGATAATACACTCACAAATATGTAAAGAACGGGCTTTAACTGATCTAAATAGTGTCTAATGATTTTGTTAAAGGATAATTTCACAAGTCATATGTTTCTTCAAGATCATCACAGATTCATTTTCCCTTCTTTATTTTCTAGCATTGTTGTTTTCGAATTCATTTTTAATATTTACTTTTAGCATTCCACCATTCATGCAAAAAAAGTAGTTTTATAAATAAATATATGAGTAAATTACAAATTTATCGGGTGGTGAAAGTTCAATGTTTAAAACATTTATTTTCATGTTTTACGTGTCAATTTATGATAAATAGAGTAACTTTCGGTATATTCTTGTTTTGTTGATTAATGGTGAAGTACATGAGTAAGTTAGAAGAAAAAGAATGAAAATTGGAACTCGGGACGTGAGTAAGTGTAAAAGAAAAGTTTCAAGACACTCGTAACTTAAAATGAGTATAACTTGAGGTAAAAAAAGAGTTGCAGGACCCACGACCTATCAACGGAAAGATATTGAAAATTTAAATATGAAAATCAAGTTTGTGCAGGAGGCGACACCACCGGTGTCAATAGCTTGATGCCAAACTCGAGCCAGGGATGCCACTGTTGGCGCCACCGATGCCAAGCATCGTGTTTTGGTGGGTTTTGACCTAATTTGAGAGGTTTTAACAGGTATTAAACCTATTACAAAAATTAACTTCTAAAACATCAATATTTGAAGAAAAGCAAGCATTTTTCATCATTCCAAAAGCCTTCCAACATCAAGATCATCAAAACCTACCTGCTTAATTCAAGTTGTCTCAAAGATTTAATGATGAGGCAATGCTAATTCATTCATGATTTGCTTTGGGGAATAGGTTTATGCAAGTATTTTGTTTTTCTTAGTTTGTAACCTAGATTTGAGATTGGATCTTGAACCTTTTAGGTTATTGTGGATTCTATTGTTTGATGTGATTAATTAAAATATTTGATTATTCCTTAAACCTAATTTATATTTTCTACAACTTTGATTTCCTTTCATCATTGTATGATTGATTATTAGAACTAGGGTTACATGATTCAAATTCTTGATTATGTTAATGAATTCATTTAGGCTTTAATCCATAATTATCACTTAGATCTTACATGTGTAAGTCACCGTTAATGACTTCTCAATAGGTTTTACTAAATAATGTAACTTTATCAAACCTGAATCTCGAAGTGGATTGATTTTTTTCCCTAAGAATGTTAGTTATCCAAATATTTTTTTTTAATTTTATTATTTCTCAATTTAATTAATCAATCAATTTAGTTTTTTAAGTGCAAGGTTCATAGATTAATCGTTACTAGCACTTTTCTGCAATTTCCTGTGGATTCGACACCCTTTTTACCCTTTACTATTAAAGGTGATTAGGAATTCTTTAATTGTAAGGAACTATCTGTTGGAGCATATATAGTCATATATAGTGTGTCCGTCGCTTGTCGAATAGTCTAGGCTTAATGTTATACACCTGATATGTTGTAAACACATGAAACTGGGTCATTCGCAGGAGCATATGCGAATGAGACTCAGTCGTACGACTGAGCCATGCTAATGGACCAGCCGTGCGACTGAGAGATGCGATTGGGACATTCGTAAGACTGAACCATAAGAATGGTCCAGTCGTACGATTGAACCATACACATGGTCCAGTCGTACGATTGAACCATACGCATGGTCCAATCACATAAATAGGCCCAGTCGCATCTAATATGGGCCGAGGCCTATATATACCAGTTTTAATGTGTAGAAGGGGGAGGGGTTGAGATAGGAGTCTGCCCGGAGCCTAGGGCTGCCGGATGAGAGGGGAGATCATGCTCAATCTTCCCCTTGCCAAGAGTCTTGATTCTTATGTTGTAACGAACTTGTAATCGTTAGGTTTTATCAATGAAACCATTCAATTATAGTTCTTGTTATTGTTTGACTTTTGGTTTGTGCTGTTGTTTATCCTTCCGTCAAGAACATGCTCGGATGTTTACCGATCTACCGACTTCACACTATCCTTTATGAATTATAATATCAAGTGAAAAGAAAATACTCAAATTATGCGTGAAATAGAAGGATGCGATAACTCCTAGATGATGGATAAAATCTCATTGCATGAAAACTTAGAGTTGTTGGGTGAGAACTTAATTTTCTCATGCAAGAACATCTGGATAGTATATATAGATATATTTTTCTTTGTATTTCATTATGTGTGTGTCATTTGTAAAAGTGCTCTAATGGTGAGAGAGTAGAAGATTGTGTGATAGGCCGCATGAGAGGAACTCACCTCGAGTGGATCGAGCTTCAATTATGTAAACTCCTTTGGTATTGTAATCTTTTGATTAATATATTATAGTTGATTGAGTTTGTTTGAACTTCGTTGATATCACACACGCACACGTCCATCTTATTTTGATTATCAAGTGCAACAATATGTAGAATCGATTGTGATTAGGACTTTACATTTGGCATTAGAGCAAGGTGTTGCTCTTGATATATGGATTTTCATTCCGCGATCATCCATTTAAGATGTTAAGCATGGAGGTTGAAGATGTATACGTTTAGATCTATATTGGACCGGTTTCGAGGGAGAAGAAGGTGAAATCGAGAGTGAACACACGTGTAATTTGTTACATCATTACGCTTGATATCTTCAACTTTTGGTGGAAAATGAAGATTAGAGATTGTAGTAGTGATTTAAACCCAAAAAAGTCAATTTTGTTTGAAGTTTTCACGGGAGTAATTGCGTCGTATGAGAACTTTGCAAAAATACCAGTATTTTTGCGAGAAGTTTTTCATGAGAGAACTTTTATGAGAAAACTTCTCCATGCGAAAACTTTCATGCGAGAACTTTTCATGCGAGAATTTTTTTGCAAGAACTTCCATGCGAGAATGTTTTATGAGAAAACTTTTTCATGGGAAGATTTTGATGCAACATCTTCACAGAAGTAACCGTTAATATTTGAAGCTTTTCGAATAAGTGTTTTTTCCAATATCCGGAAGATGCTGGATGATTTGAAGTTTGATACTTAAATCGGGGTTATTATGTTGTTTGATCAAGTTCATAATTTTATATCTACAACATTTGATTCGGTTTCTTCGTGAATTAAAGCTTGACAATGTGGGCTTATCTTATCTTACTTATGGGGACAATGACCAAATGGTTTAATTAAGTGAAGAATCAAGATTTTTTGATATTCTTACACTGAAAATATGGGCTTATTGCATCTTACTTAGGGGAGAGAATACTTTAGATGTGTGACAACCCTAAAAATAAGGTTAGGCAAAATTAATTTACAAATGAATTCTCTTATATGTTATTCATTATTTGACTAACCCTATACATATGTTTATGTGTATATATATATGTTATACGTATGCATGTGCCCAAATGTATAATCTTCTGACATATATATACTTATGTAGTATGTGTGCATGTTGGGTGCATGCATGATATTCACGTGTGCATGTATGTATAACTTTGTGATATGCATATTTATATGATCAAAGCACATCTATATATTGTCAATAAATCATACATCAAACTAACCAAAAATACAACCCAACCAAACACCACAATGCTAGTTAACATCAAAGAAACTTGACATCAAAATAAAACTAAGCAAATCTTACACATTTAAACCTTAAACTTAAGCACCATGTAAACCCAAGTTTCGGTTCATTAGAACACCCTAAGCATTAGTTAGCCTTGCAATGATGACATGGTGACCCACTAACTCCTTGGGTGGAGACGTATCCTCACCATGCCACCAAACTCAAGATAGAAGCTCCACCAAACACCCTAGGAACCGACTAATGCTACCTATAACACCACATCACACCTCAAAGCATAGGATTCGTCATTATAAACCCAACTACAACATGCAAACTCTCGGCCACACAAACCACAACCGTATACCATCTCCTACACATTCATTCAGTAGCCCCTCAACCGCATACCATCACCACTTTGCTCTCGGTTACCATCACCACTCTCTCATCTCTCGGTTAACGCCATAACTAAACACCACTAGTTACACTAATCTCGGATATCACTACAACATCACCATAATCAAACACCATAATCTTCCAACTCAACTTTTTGCAAGAAGACCATAACCTTGGAAGTTCAAAACATCCACACAAGTTGGAGAACCAGAGAAAGAAGCTACCATTAGCTATCATCACCCTCTTCCTTTGTCAAAATCAAGGTTTCATTCCCTAAACTATAATTAGTTAAGACTACAAAGACAATATATGTGTTTAAACAAGACATATGACTAACCCTTTTGGTTCAACATTCAAAGATTTTCATGTATCTTATAAATATACTTTGAAAAACACTAAGGAAGGTTTTATAAGTCCAAAAGAAATAAAGAAATAAAGATAACCAAAAGTTATATAAAAGAAATTACCAACAAAGGGTTGAAAATTGTGTGCCAACTTATTAATTTGGTTTAATGTAGATTCAACTATGATTGTGGGAACAAATATTGAAGATATGTTTAGAATATTAGGAAATATTATTTTGCAAAGTTTGATGATATTATTACAAGTAAAATAATTTATATAAATTATTTAAGTATTTGGAAGAAAATTTTATGCCAGAAGAACTGAACATGGAAAGTAGTTGAATGAATTATATGTTGACTCTTATGATTTATGAGATTTACAAAAAACATTTCATGATCTAATTCAAAGTTATGCCTAAGTTATGAATTTTTAAAGCGTCTGCTAACTAAAAATCGGGAAAAATACTTAAACTATGAAATAAATTATGGAAAATTTACAGAAAGTATAAAAATTAGAATAGAACAGCCTGTATAAAAATAAGAATATTTGGACATATTATGATATTTTTACTGAATATTGGTAAAATGATGAAAATCATGACCAAGTTTGGGAATTTTTAGAGACCCGAAGGTATTTCTGAGAATTTATTCAAATATTATAACAATTACAGAAAATAATAAAAGCCATTAAAACATGAAAATTTAATATGTTATGTCTAATTTTAAGACCCACTTATTGTAAATTTTTTATTATATATGAGGTACTGAAAATTTTAAAGAATATATATATATATATATATATATATATATATATATATATATATTATATATATATATATATATATATATATATATTTTCTAAACTATGAATATTTTGTTTATAGGTTATCTCTTGGAGAAAAGGTGAAATTCATTGCCCGATTTTTATTTTTATAAACTTTTGGGGGGAAAAGCATATTATTGATTTTATGATTGATGCAATTTTTGAGATGTACCGTCATTTGTGTTACAACCATTAATTCGGATGTGGAATGTTGGACCAAAAGAACCAATGAGCCTGATTAGAAACACCTCTAAGTCTCACAGACATTACAACTGCTGAAGAAGATCACAACAGTTGAAGACACCAGCTGATTACAAGGTCTGAAGACAAGAACTGAAGACTACTACTGAAGACAAAGTCTGAAAGTAAAGTACTGAACACAAAGTCTGAAGCTATCAGCTGAAGACAAAGTCTGAAGCTATCAGCTGAAGACAAAGTCTGAAGCTATCAGTTGAAGACAAAGTCTGAAAGTAAAATACTGAAGACAAAGTCTAAAGCTATCAGCTGAAGACAAAGTCTGAAAGTAAAAGTCTGAAGAACAAAGTCTGATGAACAAAGACTGAAGACAAAGACTGAAGACCAAAGTGATCAGTAGTTGTCACAACAGCTGAAGTTATCAACCTCAGTAGTTGTGATGGTTTTCTTTCAGTACTTGTAATTTACTTTTCAGTAGTTATAGTTTCAGTAGTTTTATGTTTCTTTTACTTAGCATTCTCTGAGATGTAATCAGTAGTTGAGAACATTCTCAGTAGTTTGCATAGTTTCAGTAGTTTGAATAATTCTGTTAGATGTCACTATCAAGTGACATGAGCAGACGTCACATCTCCTATATAAGGGATGCTGACCTAGTTGTAATGTGTGACATTGAGCCACCACGAAAGCATATGAATGAAATATCTCTTTTGGATAATTCTCTTTTTCTATAACCATTTACTGTTACATTGAATATCAATTGTGTTCTTGTGAATTGTTTAATTCATTGTTCGAATTCCGCTGCAATACTCTCTAATTAATCAAACTCAGATCACTGATCCTAACAAATGGTATCAGAGCAAGGTTAATCATTGATCGATCTAACAATTGATCATTGAAACTGCTATTCGATATCTAAGTTTGATTGAATTAGCATATTTGCAAGAATTGGTTATAGATCATTGAATTTCTACTGCTTTCGTTTATCTGCTTTGAGTTTTCTCTTGGTTCATATTGAGTTTGTTGTGTTTTGCACTAAATCAGTTAAAACTTAATTGAATTTGGTTGAATCTAAGAATGACTACTCCTTCTAATGACCCTCACAATACCGGTTCCTCAACCAAGCCTCCGATGCTGGTTAGGACTGAGTATAACATATGGCAACGAAGAATGCTTTATCACCTGTCTGTTAACAGTTCAGGTTGTTGGACATCTGTGGTACATGGTCCACACAAACCAAATGGTTCCAAAGAAGAAGGAACAATACTCAGATGAGGATCGAAAACAGTTTGAGATTGATGCTAAAGCGCATGGAATTCTGGCCATGGTACTGCCGAATGAAATCTATTCTGGGCTTATGCATCATGAAACTGCTCATGACCTCTGGAATGCATTGAAGGAACAATTTGGTGGAACAGATGAGGTCTTAGCAAACAACAGAGAAATCCTTGGCCAACAATACGAGACATTCTCTCATAGGAAGGGTGAGTCACTGACTCAACAGTTTGAGCGTTTTTCCTGTTAGATCTCCGAGCTGAAAATGGTCAAACATGAATACACTAATAGTCAGATGAACAACAGATTCCTCAGATCACTGACTGAGAGATGGGACACATATACCATTGTTCTACGCTCCAGTGCAAATCTGGATAGTCTATCTCTCACCCAACTCCATGGGAAACTGCTTACATTTGAAAGAGAGATAGAGCAGAAAAGGAAACTGGCATCATCCGGAAAGCTCACTGATGACTTTATACCAGGGAACACTGCCTTGGTTGGTCATGAGTCAGAATATGCTGCATCAGAAAGCAATTATGATGAGCATATAGATTTCTCCTCAAACGGTTCAGATCATGCATTTGTTAGTGTTGACAGTCAGTCAGGCTGTAATAGTGGCAATTTGTGTTTCATTATGGATGATTTAAAGGGTATTGCTGATGATGACTTAGAAGAGATGGATATTCTAAGCCAAATGGCCTTGATTAATATCAGATCTCAAAAGTTCTACAAGAGAACTGGTAGGAAATTTCCAGGACTCTCTGGCAAAACCAAAGTTGGTTTTGACAAGAGTAAGTTGAGGTGTCACAAATGCCACAGGCTTGGACACTTTGCAAGAGAGTGTAGATCATCTGGATCTAACTCCTCTGCACCCTTTGTGACTTTTCCAAGCAATAGTCCACAAAACAGAGGGCAACATCCTGCTAGTTCTGGTCATCATTCACAACCTATATCTCCTGCATATTTTGTCCCTCAGGGTCCAATGTCATGTCCATATCCCTGCTATTACATGCCACACCCAAATCCGGTTCAAGTTCCTATTGCACAACAACCTCAAGCCCTACCTGAGCCTCTACCATCTCAATTATCTCAATCACAACCTCATCACAGCTTCTTCACCCCTGGTATTGTTGACTGGAGCAGTTTACGAGATGATCTCTCTGGTAATGAGCAATTATTTGCTGGTGATGGTCAACATGGTGGTGAACATCCTTTTGGGAATCTAGCTCTCATGACCCTGGAATCTACTGATAGTTCATGCTCCAATGCATCTTCATCACAGGTAACCCAGGTATCCTCTGAGGCTAAGGCCAAGCTATGTTCTGAATCTTGCATAGATGCATTTATCTCTATTAGAAAGGCAAATGTAGCTTTAATAAATCAAAATCTAGAGCTTGAGCAAACCCTTTCCAAAAGAAAAGCTGAATATGAGTCTGTCCTTAAGGATAAAGATGATGAGATTTATAAGCTTAAATGCCAATTAAATGATGAAAAGGCTAAGCTAGAGGTCATTCTTGAGAACCATAGAGATCTCAAAGAAAAACTTGCAGTTACCCAAGTTGAGTGTGACCGCTGGGTATCATCCTGAAAGGGATTTGAAATGCTGCTTAGCAAGCAATCTGCTTCTAATGTGAAGTTTGGAATAGGTTACAACCACATTGCACCACCTACAGATTTTACTCCAAAACCAATAGTAAAATCTGAAGGTGAAAGTAATTTCCAAACCACATCATCATGTGCATCATCCTCAAGTGATCACCCAAAATCACAAGATGAAATGAGTGTTGATACCTCAGCAAATCAATTGGCTGATGGGTTAACTACTGATAAGCACATGAAGCTGAGTACTTCAGATGTTGTCCCTCAAAGTACCTCAAGTACTGAAGGGCAAGTCACAACATCTGAAAAGCATTTCAAATCAGCTGAAATAAAAGGATTAACAACTGTTGATAGAGAACAGCTGAAGAACAAGTCTTCAGTTGTTACAGATCCTTCAATACTAAACAAAAGTACTGGAAGGAGGAAAGTACTGAAGAGCACACCTTCAGTAGTTTCCACGTCAACAATTGATTAATCCAAGATGAAGAATAAGCCATGTGAAATATGTGGTAAATTCAATCACCTTTATGATGAATGTTGGTACAGAAAGGGTTCCAAACTCAACAGAGATAAGCTCATTAAAATCCAGATGGATGAAATGAAAAATGAGTTTGAGACTAAGTTTGTACCATAGTCATCCCAATGTGATAAACCTAAGCCTTCAACCAAATCCAAAAAGAAGGATAGGGTTTATCATAAAACAGCTGATAGTGCTTTTCATGATAAACATCAGACTAAGTCTGTGAATTTTAAGGAGGAAATGGTGGGTCACAGGAACTCATCAAACACAAGTACTGATATGGCACAAGAGTTGAAAGCTTTAGCTACAAATCAGACACAACTTGTTATGATGGTTCAACATTTGTTGAGGAGAGTTAACCAACTAGATGCACCTGTGATCAAACCACTAAAAAGGCATTCCAAGCCCAAATCTAAGGAATCCATTTCAGCACCATCTCCTTCTTCATCAGCTGTTAATCATAAGAAACAAGTTATGGTTAAATCTGTTGATGAAAACATACCCAAAACCAAAAAGGTTTGGGTCTTAAAACCTAACTAGTTCTTTATGATGAATGCAGGGTTCTTCAGCATGCCAAAGGAGCATCTGGTATGTAGACAGTAGAGGATCTATGCATATGACTGGGAGTAGTTCTCTTCTTAATGACTACTCTCAAGGAAAGAAGGGATTTGTTTCATTTGGAAATGATGCCAAGGGTTACATCATCGGGAAAGGATATGTATCTAATGGAGATATCAGATTTGATGATGTTAACCATGTGGAGAATCTCAAGTATAATCTACTGAGTGTCAGTCAGATGTGTGATAAAGGGCATGTTGCACTTTTCACAAGCCAGAACTGTAGGATTCTGTCTTCCCAAGTTCTGAGGCTGATTGACAATGTATTAGATGACTATACTCTCCTGAAGGCCAACAGGATTGGAAGAGTATATGCCTTGGATTTGTCAAAGAAGATTGATTTGAAGGGTCATCCTTGTCTGTTCTCCAAAGCCTCTCCTCAGGAATCTAAACTGTGGCATAGAAGGCTGGGTCATGTTAATCTCAAAAATGAATCAGCTGATCCACAATAGTTTAGTGAGAGGTCTACCAATAAAGGAGTTCCATTGTGATGAAACATGCACTGCTTGTTTAAAAGGAAAACAACATAAAGTCTCATTTCTTCCTGTTGAAGAAACTAAGTCCACTACCTGCTTGCAGTTACTGCACATGGATCTATTTGATCCTGTGAGAGTGATTAGCATGGCAAAGAAGAAATACTGTCTGGTAATTGTGGATGATTACTCCAGATTTGTATGGACTTTCTTTTGCATTCAAAGGTTGAGGTTGCTCAGACGATTATAAACTTTGTGTTGTATGTTAAGAAGCAGTATTCCCTATCAGTCAAGTGTATAAGGAGTGATAATGGAACTGAATTCAGAAACCATACATTTGATGATTTTTATCTATCAAAAGGAATCAAGAGGCAGTTTAGCATCCCAAGGACTCCAGAACAAAATGGAGTAGTGGAGAGAAAGAACAGGACCCTAATTGAAGCTGCAAGGTCTATGTTGGCTGACTCTGGTTTGCCATTGACCTTTTGGGCTGAAGCTGTTAACACAGCTTGCTATGTGCAGAATAGAGTATTAGTAAATCAGAGGTTGATGAAGACTCCATATGAAGTTCTACATCATTTGGCTCCTCTAATTTCATTCTTCAAAACCTTTGGGTGTCCTTGTTTCATTCTAAACACAAAGGATCAACTCCACAAATTTGATCCTAAGGTGGATGTAGGGTATTTTGTAGGTTATTCATCCACATGCAAGGCTTATAGGGTCTTCAACTGCAGAACAAAGATAGTTGAAGAAACCTTGCATGTGAAATTCAATGAATCTCCTAAGGATAAAATTCCACAAAACTCTGTGGAATTGTTTGATCTGGACATACTGCAATATGTTCCTTATCAATCTCCAGCTGTTGCAGATCATATGGATAAATCATCTTCTGCAGCAAGTCTTTCACCTGGTGGTACTGAAGATGATGATGATATCAATACTCACCTTTTCAAGTTTAGTGACCAACTGCCTGAGTCTACTAAACTTGATGTTCCTGTAGCTTCTGTAGCTCCATCCACAACAAATGCTGATGAGATTTCTGACTCCTCTACGTCATTTGACTTGCCATCTAATACTTGGTTTCAAGAATCTGGATCACCATCTGCTGCTGCTGAATCGGCTACAAACACTTGCACTGATCTTATAGTATACCAAGAGCTGAAGAATCACCCCATGTCTCAAATCATTGGTGATATCAATGCTGGTGTCTCAACCAGAAGTCAATTGTCTATCTTCTGCTTCTATGCTCTCTTCATCAGTCAGCTAGAGCCAAAGAACTATCATGTTGCTTTGAGAGATGATGGATGGGTTGAAGCCATGCAGCTTGAGCTACTTCAGTTCAAAAAGCAGCAAGTGTGTGAACTGGTTCCTCTACCCCCAGGTAAGTGTGCAATAGGCACTAAATAGGTGTTTAGGAATAAAACTGATGAAAATGGGCTTATTGTCAAGAACAAGGCTAGACTGGTTGTACAAGGGTTTTCACAAGAAGAAGGTATTGATTATGATGAAACCTTTGCCCATGTAGCCAGACTAGAGGCAATTAGATTGTTCTTAGCATATGCTGCATTCCACAATCTTAAAGTTTTTCAAATGGATGTCAAAAGTGCATTTTTATATGGTAAAATAAAAGAAGAGGTTTATGTGTGTCAACCACCAGGTTTTGAGGACAATAAACATCCTGATTGGGTGGATAAACTTGATAAGGCTCTTTATGGGTTGAAGCAAGCTCCTAGAGCCTGGTATGAAACTCTTTCAAATTTTCTTCTTAAAAATAATTTCACTAGAGGATCCATAGATAAAAATTTGTTTATTAAGCAAGTGGATCAACATAAGCTACTTGTTCAAATTTATGTTGATGATATAATTTTTGCATCCTCTGATCCCCAGTTGTGTGATGATTTTACAAGTTTAATGAAACAAAAGTTTGAAATGAGTGCAATGGGAGAATTACAGTTCTTTCTAGGCTTGCAAATCAAACAAAAGGCTGATGGAACCTTCATTCATTAGTCAAAATATACAAAAGATCTTTTGAATAAGTTTGATTTACAAAACTGTAAGCCCTGTTCTACTCCCATGTGCCACACCACACAACTGGATGCAGATCAGAAAGGTAAAGCTGTTGATGAAACACTTTACAGATGTATTTTCTAGACCAGATATCATGTTTGCAACTTGTGTTTGTGCTAGATTTCAGGCTACTCCTAAAGAGTCTCATTTGATTGCAGACAAGAGAATCTTTAGATATCTGCAAGGTACACAATCTCTAGGTCTTTGGTATTTAACTGGACACTCATGCAAATTAGTTGCTTTTTCTGATAGCGACTATGCAGGGTGTAAGTTAACCAGAAAGTCAACTTCTGGTGGATGTCAATTCCTAGGCAACTGTTTGATTTCTTGGCAGAGTAAGAAACAACATCTGTTGCTACATCCACTGCTGAAGCAGAGTACATTGCTGCTGCAAGTTGTACATCTGAGGTACTCTGGCTTCAAAACCAATTATTGGATTATGGCATTACAGAGACTAAGACTCCATTATTAATGGATAACGCTTTAGCTCTGTGCATTGTCAAGAATCCAGTCCAGCACTCTAGGACCAAACGTATAGAGATCAGACACCATTTTATTAGGGATTGTTTTGAAAAAGGTCTGATTGATTCAAAGTTTGTGCCTAGTGCTGATGAGCTTGCAGATATATTTACTAAGCCCTTGGATAGTTCAACTTTCCAAAACCTTGTGTTAAGGCTTGGTATGCTGCAGCTAGAAAAAGTGATAACTACTAATGATCTCAGTAAACAAGTACTGATGATCATTAGTAAACATGTCACAAATATGTCCTAATTCTGTTAAAAGAAACTGATGCAGTTACAACTACTGATGTAGTTATAACTCCTGATGTCAGTAAAAATAGATAAGTACTAATGTCCTATGAAACTACTGAAATCAGCTAAAAAGTCTGATGAGTAAGTGTTGAGGACAGTATGGAACAGCTGAAAACCTAAGAATTGACGAAAACTACTAATGAGAATTTTCACTTCAGTCGTTTCCACAAACTGCTGTTTCACTCTAAACAGCTGATGACAAAACCATGTCTTCAGTAGTTTCACAACTACTGATGACTAATACCAAGTCCTCAGTTGTTTACAACAGCTGAAGACAAAACCAAGGTTTTCAGTAGTTTCACAACTACTGATGACTAAAACCAAGTCTTCAGTTGTTTTCAAACGTCTAATAGTTAAAACCAAGTCTTTAGTTGTTTTCATAACAACTGATGCCAACACCAACACTTTCAGTCGTTTTCTTTTAAGCATTTTCTAAACCTATAAATACCTGCACTTATAGCCAAACGTTTCATTCGCCGTTTTCAAACGTTTCTCTCTCAACAATGGCGATCATGAAACTCAAACCCCGACACAACTGTGTTGCCTACCTTTCGAAATCGGCCTTCTGGAACAAGTTTGACACTGCCATCGATCTTATGGTGGATTCCCCATACCGAACAGCCTTTCTTCTAAATCCTACTGTCAGGACCTGGTATTTGACCGAAATACCTAGAGATTAACGTGTAAACCAGATCCAATAGTGCGGAATCCTATTTGATTGGCGATCCAATCAGTGAGAACACACAAAGAATCAATCAAGAATTGAAACTAACATTAGAAATCGATGGGAATCGATCTAATGTGTTCTATGAACTTGGAGAACGAATTGGAAGGTTTCTGGACGGCTAGGGTACGTCTGGAATCGTAATTGATCGAGAGCCTATTTTTCACGAATTGAGTTGTTTTTATAGGTTGGTATTATTCAATCGTGCGACTAAACCATTAGTCTGGTTCAGTCGTGCAATTGAACCATGCGGTTGATTCATTCGTACGACTTAGTGTTTAGTCGTGCGACTGAGCCAATCTTATGTTGCAATCGTACGACTGATCCAGTCTCCTGGTTCAGTCGTGCGACTGAGTAAATCGTGTGAAGTTATCCATGCGTATGGTTCATTCGCATGAGCCATTCGCATGAGAATTTCATTAAGTTAAGTTTGAACGTTTTAATTAATATAACATGATGTGCAACCATTCAAGCAACCATAAACCCAATCAATTCAATCACGACTCATTAATGAAATATTAAACATCACAAGTAACAAACAATTTATGTCATTTCATTAATCAATACAAATTACATCATACTCAGACAGACAAGATTCATTACATTTCAAATCATGATCTAGGGACATACATGCATCAACAAACTCCCCCTTAGACCTAGATCCATCTAATCTCTTGTCTTCTGCATAACCTCCTTAGTGACTCCTGCGTGAATCTCAAACTTAAAACAAAGTCGTATAACGTTTTGGAACTGGAGGGCTTGTACAATGTCTTGTGTGTCATAGAACAGTGGCCACTTGTATAATGTATAGACATCATTAGCAGACAAGTTGGTTAGCCACATCGGGTCGAATATCCTGATAGTATCCATTTGGCCCTCTTTATTCAGAACTATGACAGCTTCAGCAGTTCTCTAATCATAGTACCACCATTTGAAGTGTGGAGTGAAGTCCTGTGGCATTTCCCTGAGAGGGATTCTCGACATAGTGCGCGGAGGACTCCACTTCAACACAATCTTGGGCTTGCCAGTACTGGCATCAACCTCAGACCTTATTAGATACCTCGTAGGCTGTTGTGGTCTGAAGTTAACCCATCTGGTGTGGTACTCCTTCTTCAGGGTAGCCTCGAACCAGCCTGACATTTTTCGTGGGTCAGCATACAACAGCTTTAGCTTAGCCAGCTGGTTGAACTCAAAACCAGGTAGAGTCTTCAGATCATGTGGAAATCTGAAGTACTCTATGCCCTGTTCCCTCTTAACTCCATACACGTTAAGGTCATCAAAATACGCCCATGCAATAATCCTGCCTGACACCTTATGGTGTTTCTTGACTCTGTAGAGCTTGGTGTAGGCATCTTTCTTTGGTGCAGCACGCTAGGCTCTAACTTCTTCAAAACAGGTAGCCTACTCAGCCTTTCAAGTGTCTACGTCATTATTTGAGGCTTGGGCTGTTCCTTTGGTCTTTCCTGTTTCCTGCTCCATCTTGTCTAGTACCTCAAACATATCACTGACTAGGGACTCACCCAGATTGGGGACCACATTACCCTCGTTGTCAGCGTACTGAGGGTACTCTTCTGTTGTAATATCTTCAACCTCAACTTCATCAACGTCATTTAGTTCTTCATCACTGGTTGAATCAACTGTTGGACCATCCTTGAAAATTTCATCAGGATTGAGTCTGAACATCTCTGCCAGTTGCTTGTTAGATAGGTCATGAATTATTTCCCCTTCTTCAGCGGTATAACTCACAGACCTTCTTATAATCCCTTGCAGATCAAGAGTCATGGTTAGTTGAGTCTTGACCTGTTGAAGGGGAGCAATGTCAAACTCATCCCTTTGATAGTTTGGATCTGTTTGATTTAAACATTCAACACATAAACCATTAGTAAGTGATCAAACAGAATTATATCAACTTAATATATAAACATTCAACACACAAACCATTAGTAAGTAATCACCAGAATTATATCAACGTAATATATAAACATTCAACACATTTGTTTTTTTTTTCATTCCATGATTCAATCACAAAATAAATAAATACATAAGACATCTAATCTGTACTTTTGTCTTGAATCCTGGGCTCATCGCTCGGAGGAGCAGAAGAGGTAGATGGCTGATCCTGTCGATTCTTCGATCTTCGCTCTTGACAAGAAGCAGAGGCCGATGCATCCGCATCCCCTCCTTCTGCTTCGTCATCATCATGTCTACCTTCTGTCCTTTCTTCCTCTGTCTCTTCTTCATCCTCAACATCTTCCTCATCATCATCATCATTTTCATCATGACCATCTCCATCATCCCCATCACCCTCCTTTATCTTCAAAGGCTCCCTTTGACCCCTTTAACCTCAGCATAATCGTCTTGTTGGTCGTCTCCAAATCCTCTATACGTTTTGCTGATTGGGCCTGCTGCTCCTGGAGTTGGGACATCTCGACTCTTCTAGCATCGATTAGCTGGGTCTGCTAATCTATCATCTGAGCCTGCTCTGCCAACTGCAGAGACTGGGCAGCAGTCAGATCGGTCAACTGGCGAATCTGCGCCGCTTTCTCTTCATCTGCAGCTAGCAGGCGCATCACCATACGTTAAGCGCCGACAGCTGCTCCTCTACCCTGATGTGAGGTAGAGTAGATCCATATACATGTGATGGCTGGGTTGAGGGTTCAGCATGATGTGAGGTGGTGGTAGTAGCAGTGGTGAATATGGTCGGTAAGCAGGTGCTGGTGATGTAGGTGTGAATGGTATGGTGGTGGATGGGAAGGATACAGTGGTGGTAGGTAAGGTGGTGGCTGTGGTAGCAGTAGTGGATGTGGTGGCTGCGGTGATGGATGGTATATCAGTGGAGGTGGTAGTGGTGGCTGTGATGGTGGAAGTAGTGGCAGTAGTGGTAACGAAGGTCAGGCGACGCTTCTTCTTCTTCAGTCCGTGTGGTTGAGCCATCCTCTTCCTCCTAGTCCCGGTGGAAGTGGATGCTCCCCCTGCAGCTCTGCCCACTGAACCCGGAGCATAGCTCGGGTCAGTCTCTCTCTCAGTGGAGTACCGAGGGTGTTCACCAACCACCCTAAGCCCGTCTTCTGTGGGAACAACTTTACTTCCCACAGTCCTAGTGAGGGGCTCCTCATCCTCCTCCTCCTCCTCCTCCTGATCACCAACAATGAACCCGTGATGGAAACCGGCCGTCTCAGCAACCTCTCCGGCAGTGTCAGACCCCGGGGGAATAACATCTGACTCAGTGCCTCTTTGAGTAGCAGGCATATCATCCCCGGCATTGCCGCTTTCATCATTATCAGAATCCATATCTGGTAGGAGCAACCTCTCATCATCGGAGTCGCTGTCATCGTTACGCCATTTGCGTCTGCCAGGCGCCACATACCTCTCGTTGGCAAGGTGGCCAATCATCTCTTCACTTGGGGCTTTACCTGCTTTCCCCTGTAAACTCTCATCCTGCCCAGAGTAGTATCATCCATAATCTCTAAGGCCACTGCGTCATGATTCTCTTTGGGCAACTGTGGCAGCTTCTCGTTGAAGACGAGCTGTAAGAATCTGGGGTACATACAAAACCCCTCTTTACCCTTGGCCTCCAAGTTCTCCACTAAGTAGGAGAATATCATGCTGGAAAAACTGAAGGGGTGGTTCAGAACCAGTGCCACGTAGTCATTTTGAATCTGGTCTGAGAGGTCGTCAAACCCACCCCTCCTCGATGCAACACACTTGAGGATCACGTGTGCTAAGTACTTGTACTGGGGGCTCAGGTTGCTCTTGTTGAGCACACCTGAGTTGATATCCCCAACGTACTTTATCCTTAGGAAGCATCCTCTCACTGTCAACGGATGTAGTCTAGTAGGATGATCAGTGTCGTCCCCAAACTCTAGGACCCTCTGAATGTCGGCAGCAGAGATCTCAATATCATGGCCAATATAGAGCTCCTAATACAGTACGGCTCACGAGAGCGGTCCACCGAGGCATTCTCCCAGAATGCCTGATGGAGTGATCTATATGGCGTGCAAGGCGTGGAGATAGCCTTATGAATCCGGGACCGTCTCAGAAAGGCTATAATGTCAGTAAACTGGCCCCGTTCCTGGTGGTGTGATCCAAATGAGCACAGATGTTGTGCTTTGGATTTATGGACCACCTTTCTGCCCTTTACCTGAAACACACAAGACATAGAACCATTAGTACATAACATAAAAATTCTGTTCTAAGTGTAAAGTTGAAAGTCATTCTGATTCATTCGTGCGAATGAATCATGCGACTGAAGTCAGTCGTCTGTTCTTTCATGCGACTGGACTCATTCTGGTCAATGTGACATGCGATTGGGTTCAGTCTGCTGACTGAGTCTGCGAATGGTTCAGTTGCCGACTGAGATCAATCGTATGGTTCATTCGGCCAAATGACCCAATTGCCAGATTCAATCGTGCGATTGAAGTTCATCCGGACGACCAGTCGCCTATCTCAGTTGTTCAGTCGCCTGTGGTTCGAGTCTTGATCAATACAAGTGATTTAACATGGATTAATGGTTCAATATACTCGCATTCTTGTTACTAATAACCTATTAACCTTAATTTTAACATTTTGCATAGTTTAAGTAGGTTATTAGGTCGCGTTCTGTCTGTTTCTTGTTTTCGTTCGAATATTCACCACATTATGGTTCAATCCTTCTGATTTCAATGAAACAAGACTTTAATTTACCTATATAATGAATGGCGAACGTTAGTGAATCAAAAGCAATGATAAACTAGGGCTAATAAAATTTTGGCAGTGTAACGGTAGGGGTGCTGCGATTTAAGAGCGATTTGGGAGTGATGAGTGAGATGCGATCGACAGAGCCCTTTAAATACTGAAGCTGGGGGCTCAGTCGGCCGACTGGCCTCAGTCTCCCAGTTCATTCGGGTGACTCAGGCTCAATCGTACGATTAGCCCAACCAGTCGCATGCACTTGACCGACTGAGATTCAGTCGGTCGACTGGCTCAGTCGTTGTTCTTTCTTCGCATGTTCAGTTGACCGAATGAGTTTTCATCGTCGAATGGGTCCACACTTAGTTAATTTTCTGCCATTTATACCATTTACCTTTAAGCCCTTTTAAATTAATTGAAATTAACGTTATGAGCCTTTGATCATCTCAGACATGATCATTTTATTTTGAAAACATTTTGATCACCTCAGACGTGATCCTCTTAAACCTTAGTCACCTCAGACGTGACCCTCTTAAAAACACTTTGTCACCTCAAACGTGACTATTTTAAACTTTCAAAGCACATATGGTCATCTCAGACATGACCCTTTTAGTGATTTGATTCCTTCTGATTTTCCTGATGTAGCCCCACACGCCTACAATTAAAATTAAAACAACAAACTAATTTAAAGCCTTAAACTAATTTCATAACACAACTTATTTTTGGCTTTTTGTGAGAGATAAATCCAGAGATTGATATCTACGGGTTTGGTTCGGGAGTAACAGCTTCAACTTAGATTGATCATATCTGGACCAATTCAATTTTGGAATCATACAGGTAAGTCAAATCATTTGGGACTTGTTATTAAAACTTTTTGATGCTTAAATTCTCGGTGTTCATCCAGAGTCGTTAGCAACTTAAGGAAATCATACTGGAACTCTTAGATTTTCACATTGATTTGAACTCTTGAGAATGTAGCCACTAAGATTGTCAGTATGTTTGTCCACTTAAATCCATACACAGACTTTTGACGCAGCACTGGTGACTGATTTAGGTTTAATTATTTCAACTAACATTTGTGGATCCCACACTTATATGGTAATCAATATTCCTCAGAAGCTTTTGAGCGGTCTACGGTATTATTACAAGAAGAGACTATTCTTAGAGCTTTCAAAGAGAAGCCTGTCCTCAGGTCAGTGCCATCGCACAACAGAGAGGCGGCAAACAACAATGAATTCTAGAATATCTAGTTATGCTTATCCTCAGGTCAGTGCCATCGCACAGCAGAGAGGCACCAACCTATCTCCTTGTTAGAGCAGCTTATTTTATTTTACACAATGTGCACCAACAATAAGTCATTAGCTTTATTGCATTTGTCTTTCATTTTTTTCTTGCTTTTTGCTCTAATTATGGTCATCCGCACACATTTGTGGCATTTAAATGCTCATTACCCCTTATTGGAATATATTTGATTGTGTTAACCAGTGATAAGATGGAAGCCCACAGTCAGTTGAACAACTTAGTTTGATCTTGAGATCACCAATCAGGTCTAATTGTCTATTGTGTTGAATCTACCAACATATCATTTGTGGTCTAGCAGCCTCTAAGTCTACTTTCTTTGTGTCACCTTAGGAGTTGCCAGTTTTCTATCATCTTCCCTTTTTATATTGCTTAGACTACACAGACTTATACTTTGAACTTTTGCATCTTTTCAAAACTTAAATTTTTAAAGTCCCTCTTGATTTGTTCCTGTGTACTATCATTTTCCAAAGGTATTGAATCGGTATCACAGACACAATCTACCTTATTTCAGCTAGTTACCCCTTCTCCCTCATTTTATTTTCTTTTTTTTTTTATTTTATTTTTTTAATTTTTTTAAATGTTAACTTGCTGACATATTCTCCTCCTAAAATACTAAAATCATTTCTGGTTTAATTATTTTGGATTTTAATAAACAGCAAAATAACATGAGTTAAATATAACTGACGAAAATAAAACATAACATAAAATAAAATAAGTTTTAAACTACATCGGACTACACATTATTATCATCAGGAATTACCTCACTTTTCTTTTTAACGCCGTTGCCCTCTAGCAAATATTGAAAACGTGGTTTATCAAAGGCTTTAGTATAGAGGTCAGCGTGTTGAAAATCAGTATTAATTTTAACCACATCAATTAAGTTCTTTTCAAAACAGTCTCTTATGAAGTGGTATTTAATACCGATGTGTTTGGTCTTAGGATGTTGACCGGATTTTTAGTTACTGCAATTGCAGCAAAGTTATCAACAAAAATAGGAGTAGATGAGAATTTTAAACCGTAATCCCGCATTTGCTGTTGAATCCAATGATTTATGAACAACACTTGCAGCAGCAACATATTCGGCTTCACAGGTTGACAATGCAACCGATGTCTGCTTCTTACACTGCCAGGTAACTAATCTTCTCCCAAAGAATTGACACCCCGCTGATGTAGACTTGTAGTTCATCTTGCATCCCCCGTAATCCGAGTCATTATACGTGGTAAGCTCAAAGTCATCATCATGAGGATACCACAATCCAAGTGTGGGTGTACCCTTCAGATAACGAAAAAATCCTCTTGACCCCGATCAGATGGTTGACCTTTGGTTTAGCCTGATATCTAGAACATAGACATGTAGCATACATAATATCGGTCTTGAGGCAGTGAGATACATGAGGGATCCAATCATTCCTCGGTACATAGTGGCATCTACAAGATCTCCATTCTCATCAGGTGTATATCATGATCGTAGCAAGTGGGGGGTCCAGCAGCAGAAGCATTCTCCATGTCAAAACGACTGAGAATGTCTCCTACATACTTGGTCTGATGTAGAAAGATCCATTAGGTGTTTGATCCACCTGTAACCCGAGAAAGAACTTCATCTCCCCCATAGCACTCATCTCAAACTCTTTCTTCTTCACTGCTTCAAACTCTTTGCATAACTCTTCGTTCTTTGACCCGAAGATTATGTCATCAACATATATCTGTACAAGCAGTAGGTCGCCATCCTTTTCTTTAATAAACAGTGTACAGTCAATGACTCCCCTGCGAAAGCCGTGTTTCACAAGATGAGTCGAGAGTTTCTCATACCAGCTCGAGGAGCTTGATGAAGCCCATATAAGCTTTGTCGAGCTTGTAAACTCTATCCCGATGAAGGATCTTCAAATCCCTCGGGTTGACTTACATAGACTGTTTCCCTGATTTCCCCATGAAGGAATGCACTCTTCACATCTAATTGGTAGACTTTAATCTTCATGTACGATGCATAGGCAAGGAAGATACGAATAGTTCCATCCTTGCCATGGGTGCAAACACCTCATTATAGTCAATCCCCTCGACTTGGCGAAAACCTTGAACCACCAGTCGAGCTTTGTTCCTGATGACTCCTTGGTCATCCTTCTTGCATTTTAGTACCCATTTGGTGCCAATGACTTTAGCACCTTTCGGTCTATCAACCAGAGTCCATACACCTAACTTCTTGAATGAAGAAGTTCTTCTTGCATGGCACTCACAGCCTCATCATTTAGTGCATCACCGACGTATTTTGGCTCAACTGTGAGACAAACATCGATAAGCACAATCATGAATATAACCTTTCTCCATAACTGAGGCGTAATCAGCTGAGTATAGCTGATTTCGGGTTTGCACTCCTGATCTGACATCCCTAATAAAATTGTCAAGGGGATGATAGACGTTTAGTCGTGATCCTGGAGTAGTAGGCACAGCCACCTCAGAACCGAGATTGTGAACATTTTGTTCTGCATCTGATGAAGATGGAGTTTGAGGTTCCGAAGTCAAAGGTGCATCACTCATGGATGCTTGTGGACTTTCAGGAACTGGAATCTGTTCCTCCTGACTGTTCTGGTCATCTGCTTCAATTTCATCTTCAGAGGAGGAGTCACTGTCATCGATTACCCTTCTGACTGAGTAGATGATTCTCCCTGGGTGCTAGATGGAGTATTTAGAATATCATACATCATCCTAGTAGCTAACTCATCATCCGAGGGAGAGAGAGGGATGTTGAAGGACTTGAAGAATCCATCATAATCGAAGAAGTATGCAGGTCCTTTGCTGTAGGTGGTGTGGTATATCTCTGAACATCGACATTACACCACACTTCTACAAGACCCGTTGAGTTATTGTAAACTCGCTTGTTCGGTATGTTGTATCCTAGAAAAATTCCTTCATCTGCCTTCTCGCTGAATTTGCCTGCTTGTGTCTTCTTCAGAAGTGTACACGGCGCACCAAAAGGTTCAAGATACTCCAAATTCGGTTTGCGTCTTTGTAGTAGCTCATAACATGTCTTTCCGTGGTGCTTGACTATAGGACTTGATTCAGTGTATAACACGAATTTGCCACCGCCTCATTCCAGAATTGGATAGGCAGTTTCGAGTCTGCCAGCATAGTCCGTGCTGTCTCTATCAAACTCCTGTTCTTTCTCTCAGCAACACCATTCATCTGAGGTGTGTAAGCAGAAGTGAATTGATGCACAATTCCTTTTTCCTTGCAGTATGCCTCCATCCATTGATTCTTGATTTCTGTCCCGTCGTCTGAGCGTACTTGTCTAACTTTTAGCTTGTAGAGAGATTCCAGTGTGGTTACTAATTCCTGAATGTCTCCAATGTTTCTGATTTGGATTTCAGAAACATTACCAAGTGAACCTTGAGTAGTCGTCAGTGACCACAAAACAGTACATGTCGCCTGCAATGCTCCTTGTACTAACTGGACCAAACAGATCCATGTGAAGAAGCTCAAGAGGAAGTTCTATTGAATGAACTTCTTTCCTTATGAGACTTCTTTGTCTGTTTGCCTTTCTTGCAAGCTACACAGAAATCAGGAAGCTGAAAGTACTTGACATTTACACCTCTCACCAGATCCTTTTGAATCAAGTGATTTATCTTCCTTTGACTGATGTGTCCCATTCTCCTATGCCAGGAGATTGAGTCTTTTTCAGTAGCTTTGGATAGAAAGCACTGAACCTCATGATCCATTGTAGAAGCTGTGACAGATCCAAGACATAAAGGTCTTTATATCTTGAAGCAGTCATGAGAACTTGGTCTCTGGGATCATATATTCTTGCTTCAGCATGTAACATTTCTTGTTGTCGAAGATGACTTTAAATCCTTTATCACAGATTTGGGAAACAGAGAGTAAGTTGTTCTGAAGTTGTTGAACGTAGTTCACCTTATCAAACTTAACTTTCTGATTTCCCACTTCTCCCTGAGCTGTGATATAGCCTCATTTGTTTCCTGCAAAAGAAACATGCCCTCCTTTTTTTGTTTGACGTTTGATAAAATGGCTCTATTTCCTGTCATGTGCCTGGATGCTCCGCTGTCTATAATCCACGTGTTAGTCTCAGCACCGTATCGAGCACCCTGCACATACAAGTAAATGAATTAGTTTAGGTTAGGAACCCAAGCTTTCACTGTCTTGGGTTTCCAGAGGCATCACACATCATAAACTTCACCCATTGACCCTTAGAGGGTGAGGGTAGCTCAGGTTCCTTTTGTCATCAGTATCAGACACGTAGGTGGACTTCTTTCCATAAGCCAGATTTGTGCAGTGCCTGTTTATGATAAACAGTTGTCTGGCTTACAGGTTGGACTTTAGGTTCACTAGCTCTTCTAGGTGGAGTTAGAGAACTCCTCTTAGAAGACCTAGGTCTAGAGTCCTGAAGATCAATCTTCTTCCTAGGTGTCTGATAGAAATGACAATAGGAAGCAATGTGTCCACATTCTCCACAGTTGTAGCATGACCTGCTATCAACTTTATGAGTAGACTTTCTTTGTGGAGAAGTGCGTGACACTCTAGTAACATCAATCACTTTAGTTTTTGACTCTTGTATGTTTGATGTTTTCTCTGATTTACCAAAATTTTCTGTTTTAACCTGTTTCATATTTTGGTTAACTGGTTTTTGACTTGAAGCATGTGAAAAAGTAGCATTTGAAGTCCTTTTAGGTTCTGATTTGACTCTGTTTGACCCTGACATTAAGTTAACTTTTCAAATTCATTTTCCAAATTTACACAAGGCAATTTACCCTTGCCTTTGAAGTGGCCTGCTTTTGTTTCTGACCAGATTCAGTAGATGAACATGAGGTGTCTGGATCAGTAACAAGAGGAGTAGTCACCACATGATCCTTGATGGGGTTATTATTTACTGGTCTAGACTTAGTGTTCATCAAAGTCTCAGGTGGTGGTGGAACCACTTTGTAGCCTAATCCCTCCCCGTTATTCCTTTCTCTCACTAAGTGTTGAACTATGTGTGAAGAACTAGTCCAACTATGCAGTTCTGTTTTAATGAATTAACTTCTACTTCTAGAAATGCCTTTTGCTTCTTAGTTTCTTCTAGGGAGTTTAGATAGTACCTAATGTCATTTGCTTGGTTAAAGGCCACTACTTCGGTTTCCCTAAGTTGTTTAGTCAATAGGTCTATCTTTTCTTTATAACTGTGCTCATTTTGTTTTAGTACTCTATTAGCCTCAGTGCACAGTCGCAAATCTTTTACGAAGTTATCATTATGATCTAATAGCCTAGCAAATGTTCCATCTATGCTATTCCTAAAAGTATCACAATCAGAACAAGCATGATTATTAAACATTTGGTCAGTAGTACTTACCTGAGTTGGTTCAGAAGAGTTAGCCATCAGTGCAGCATCAGATGTCTCTGGTTCTGGTGATTCTGACTTTTCTGTCTCTAACATGGAAATCTCCTCATTGGCTTGTAACTGACCTCAGCTGCAGTTGTTTCTTCACTATGTGACATTGTTATCTCAACTGCTAGACCCCTTCACTCGCAGAATCATCATCAATATTCTCAACACTGGCAATGTTAGATTCTCCTGGTGAGACAAACCTAAAACTCCAATCCTGTCCTTCATCATCATGAGCAGTCAAGGCTTTTGGATCCTTGTTTGATGAAGTAGAACTGGAGGCTTGCTTGTCTTGGCGAGTAAGGACGAGAACGGGTTCCCATTACCCGTCTTCTTTGGCTTGACACATTCTCTTTGAAGTGCCCCTTCTCTCCACAGTTGAAGCAGGTCACTTTGCTCTTGTCAAAGCCAAATGTGGTATCCTTAGTAGCTATCAAGTTCTGTCCAGTCTTCTTAACAAACTTCTTCGCCCTTCGGACAACGCTAGCTAAGGCCCACATTATATCCATCCTCTCAAGCTCCATTTCATCTACCTGCTCGTAGTCCTCATCTGCCAGATGGCAGTTTCCAATCTTCCCAGCAACAAGTCCATCATATGAATGAACCACTGGCTGCAACAGATCCTATGCTCTCGAGCTACTTCTACGGTCACATTACCGAGGTTATCGATCTTCAGTTGGTAGCACTTGCTTCTGATCCATATGATGGTACAGGACGACCCAGACGTGTCTGATCCAGAAGGAGAAGCATGTGAAGGACCTGACGAGCTGGACACAAAAGCAGTCTGGAGTGTGTGCCCAGATCTTAGCTTGAGGCGTGGCGTTGTATAAAGCTGGATTTTGTGTGTACGAAGACTTCTGAGCTCTATACTTCATCCTTAGTGCTTCTTCTCGCAACTTAAGAATGAAGTCATTTATATCCAGCTTTACAAGCATTCCATTCTGTCTCAGGTTAGACACGAATGTAGCCCACTTATCAGGCAATCCGTCTGCGAAGTTGCTTACTTTCTCTTCTATAGTCGTTTCCACTCCATGTGTATGCAGTTCGCTCATCAAGTGGTAGAATCTGTCTATGACTTCGTCTAAACTTTCATTACCAATCGATGAGAAGTTATCGGATTCCTTCTTTAACTCCTTTGCCTTGATTGCCTTCAGTGACGCATTCCATCATATCTCTTCTCTAGCTCATCCCACAGTTTCTTGGACTGCTTGTTCTCTGAATACTGGTGGAATATGTCTTTGGGGATAGACTGAGTGATCAATGCATAAACTCTTTTCTCTGCATTGTACTTTATTTTCTGTGCGTCTGTCATCCAGCTTAATGTTAGCTTAACTCCATCAGCTCCCACCGGTGTACTATAACCGATAACCGAATGGCTTCCCACAGATTAGGATCTACTCCATTAAGGTAGATCTCAAAACGTTGTTTCCAGTGGGGAAACTCATCTAAAGTCAAAAGCTTTGGTGGTTTATTGTGATTACCCACCTCACTCTCAAGCAACAGCAGGTTCTGTATCCTTGAGTCCTTCCCAGCAGTAAAGGCTGACATTTGATCTTCCATGACTAATAAACTTAGAATCTAATCAAACAAACTTTCACTGATGCGACTGAAGGATGCGAATGATCTAATCGTGCGTATGAACTCTGCGACTGGTTCAATCGTGCGGCTGAATGAAAGGGGTGATTGATTCAGTCGGGCGAATGAATCTGGTGCGTATGAGCTATGCGAACGAACAGGCCAGTCGGCCGAATGAGGGTGCGACTATGTCCAATTGTGCGTATGAGCAATGCGAATGGAGTCCAGTCGTGCGAATGAGTCACTCGTGCGACTGAAGCTGGTGTTTGCGAAAATTTCTAGGTTTGAGGGTTCAGCCGTAAGATTCGAAATTTCACAATTTTTTAATCGCCTAAGCCGTAGAAACCAAACTTCGATGAGCAGGGAACTTCCAAGATCACTTTTGATGCCAAAGATTGCGTTTTTAGTGCAAAAACACAAACTTTTATGCAATCTTGATTGAATCAACATGTAATCAAGAGTCAAAGCTCTCATACCACTTGTCAGGACCTGGTATTTGACTGAAATACCTAGAGATAACGTGTAAAACAGATCAAATAGTGCGGAATCCTATTTGATTGGCGATCCAATCAGTGATAACACACGAAGAATCAATCAAGAATTGAAACTAATGTTAGAAATCGATTGGGAATCGATCTAATGTGTTCTATGAACTTGGAGAACGATTGGAAGGTTTCTGGACGGCTAGGGTACGTCTGGAATCGTAATTGATCGAGAGTCCTATTTTTCATGATTGAGTTATATTTATAGGTTGGTATTATTCAATCGTGCGACTGAACCATTAGTCTGGTTCAGTCGTGTGCGATTGAACCATGCGGTTGATTCATTCGTACGACTGAGTGTTCAGTCGTGCGACTGAGCCAATCTTATGTTGCATCGTACGACTGATCCAGTCTCCTGGTTCAGTCGTGCGACTGAGTCAATCGTGTGAAGTTATCCATGCGTATGGTTCATTCGCATGAGCCATTCGCATGAGAACTTCATTAAGTTAAGTTTGAACGTTTTAATTAATATAACATGATGTGCAACCATTCAAGCAACCATAAACCCAATCAATTCAATCACGACTCATTAATGAAATATTAAACATCACAAGTAACAAACAATTATGTCATTTCATTAATCAATACAAATTACATCATACTCAGACAGACAAGATTCATTACATTTCAAATCATGATCTAGGGACATACATGCATCAACACCTACCATATATCCTGACTCCTTATCCCAGTTCTGGACCAACGTCTCTGTAATAACTGGTGAGAATGATAGACAAATCACTCTCCAGTCGTTGGTGAACCAGAAACAGGTGCTCATCACCCCCGACATCATTCGCAAAACCCTAAATCTGCATGATGGCACCTATCCTAAAGAATAACCGAAAGGCACCACTGATATGTCTTTTATCCATAACGGGTATGAAGGTGACTTAAGTGCTACAACCATACTTAAAAAGCACTTCCATGTGCTGAACGACTTATCTTTCATATGGTGAATGTTTGCCTTGCATCAAAGACATCTTCTTGGGATCAGATGTCTTCCAATGGCAACAGGTATTTTATTCTATCCTTGAGCGCCAAAATCTAAATTTTCTGAGATAGTGTTCATGGAACTAAAGGACCTGGCTCAGAAACCTGTGGCAAACAGATGGATACTTTATCCAAGGTTTCTGATGGCCATAATTTTGAATCAATTACAATCTGATGGCCTCGTTGGTGTTGGAGTCCATGCTCCAGCTGTTTTAGCTGAGGTATACTCCCGACATAACTCAGACCCTACCCTTAAAGGGGCTGCCCGGATGCTAAAACCCAAACAGAGGGAACCACAACCTCCACTTCCAGATCCAAAGTCGCCACCAAACCCAAATCCAAAAAGCCCAAAAAGGTTACTCAGGGAGATGAGTCCCCTGAGGATGCCCCCCTACCACAAACACAGGGAATACATACTGGTTCTAACCCCCAGTTATGTCCAAGACTCAACCTGCTGAAGCCGCACAGGTATCCTCTCAACAGGTTCCTGTTGCAACCACAATTGGGGATCCCACATTTCTGGAACCTATCTCAATAGAGAGGGTTACCATTGAAGAGCACCACTCACCCCGGGTGCAATCTGCTTCAGACCAATCTCCACATGCAACCGCCCCTCAAAGCCCAACACTGATAATTGCTAAAGTGCTAAGTGAGTTGCATTCCTCACCCCCTCCCCAGAAACCACTTACCACTGCGAATACCTCAACCATTGAGGGGGAGGACCAAAATGCTTCTGATATCCCATAGCACAGGGGTTACAATGTTCACTCTCCAAGTGTAGAAACGGAGAATAGAACATCTGGTAAGGCTGCCACTTCTACTCATTCAGCAAATGATCAGGATGAAGTTGGTAACATCCATAAGACCTTACCAGAGGCAACTGCTAATGAAGGACACAGTCCTGAGGCAGGAAGTCCCCAGTACCAAGATCAAGGGGCACATGCTTCTACTGATCTACACTCAGCATGTACATCCTGATTCAATCAGGAGGTCAGGTGATTCAGCATAGACTGATGATGACCTGGGCTTTTTCTATGATGTATTAGCCCATAATACCATCCTAGAGACTGAGGTGAGCAGACTCAAAGAGTTGCTAGCCAAAATGTCTCAGGATCAAAGTCCATCTACCTCACAAACCCCACAGATGGCACCTTCCATTGAAGGTTCCCCAAACATCACGCCTACACACTTAACTGAGCCACCAACCACTACTTTTGGCACCACCTCTCAGGACAAAACCCCTCTGAGCAGATGGTTGCTATCTTTCAAAACTCCTTACCTCTCATCACTCCCATCCTCAAATCTACAAACCCCATTGATGATGCTATTCATAAATCTCTTTCTGCCTTTCAAGCCCCTAATCCCAATGCAACCAAAAAGGGGGAGACTTCCAAGTCTAAGGCAGTGAAAGAAAAGAAAAGAAAAAGAGTTGATGATGAGAAAGAACCTGCAAAAGAGAAGGAGGTGGAGAAAGAACTGATCTCAGAACAGCTGATGACATATAAAAGAAAGAAAAGTGCTGAGTCAAAAGCTGATGAAGATAAATCCTTAGAAGATCTTGTCAAAGATGCTGATGAAGCTCACAGCAGATCCATGGATAAAATTATAGATCTTCTCTTTCGACAAGGTCATGACACAGCCAAACTAGACACTGAGATCAGAAGGCTGGAAATAGAAGAGATTCAAGCTAGATGGGCCGGTTATAGTGTGTTGGAAAGGGAAAGATTGGAGATAATGATCAGATCATTGCGAAATACCTTGGAAGATCATTGATAGAGATAAAGGCCTGGTCCAGAGACAGTATCTTGGAGATAACCAAGAAAATCTGCTCTGCTGGAGACTATAATAAAGGGTTGATCATCAAAGCACTGGATGATGAAAGGTGCAGGGAGGAAGAGACTGAAATGGCAAGCTCTCCAAAGCCAAACTCACCACAAAAATGCTAAGTCAGTCTTCTCACACTCCCACTCAACACAACCCTTATCTCTAAAATCTCCCAAAATATTCCTAAACCAAAGCCCCCCATACTCAACCCACAAAACCAATCCCTTTACCCCAAAAACCACCTCAAACCTTACCCAGTGATGCACCCAGAAGGAGGAGAAGGGTGTTGAGGGTAGAAGAAGATGAAGAAGAGGATGATGATGATGATAGTCTGCCACTCTCTGCTATTCTCAAACTCAAATCACCTGAGCACAGAAGTCAACAAGTGATTACTCCTGATTTGCAAATGCAGATGGCGAAGGTAAAGATTGAAGAAGCAGAACAGTAGAAACAACACGATGAGAAGTTTCTCAAGATGGTTGATAAGGATTTCCCTTAGTCCTCATCCGTTCAAGAAATAAAGAAATAGGCTCTGAGGCTGTACACTCTAAGACATACTTTTCAACATCAAAAAGAAAGAGTGCGGATCTGGCCAGACCCCAGGGTAAGTTCTAGAATTCATAAGAAGAATATACCAAGTAGATATCATGGCCAAGTGAAGAAGACCTTGAATGCTGCAATTACATTGGCCATGGTAGTCTCACCCTAGGAAATCATTGAAGAATTCAAGAGAGCTCACAACTCCAAGACAACCCCTCAATCTATTCCTGAGAACAAAATGATCAAGAAGGGGTTGTTATACAAAAGACTTGAAGATCTTCAGAAGAGTGAACTCCAGTTGTTGCTTGAAGGCTCTCACCCTGATGAATTTGCTTACAGAGAGATAACAACTGTGGAGTTGAAAAATGGAAAGACAGTGAGATACCTGTGTGAGTATTATGGCCCAGAGTTCTTCTCCGAGGGAGAAGCAGAAGAACTCACCAAGGAGAAACAAGTTGTTCTCCTTGAGGCCTATGCTAGTGAGTCTTATAGACTCATTCATGGGAATTAGGTTTCATGGTTGGGATAAGACTCTGTGTTCAGTTTCCCCAAAATAGAGTTCCTTTCGATACTTAGCCAATCAAAAGATTAGAAACCTTTTCCCGGTCTATGCTTAACTGATTACCTCTGAAGCTGATCAAGAGGGTGTTTCTGCCAAGAATAAGTGGGTCATCTATAAGTTTAGAGGTTTTGGCTGCATTGGTTCAGGGGGAGTTTGTTGGACCAAAAGAACCAATGAGCCTGATCAGAAAAACCTCTAAGTCCCACAAACATTACAACCGCTGAAGAAGATCACAACAGCTGAAGAGATCAGCTGATTACAAGGTCTGAAGACAAAGTCTAAAGACAAAAACTGAAGACTACTACTGAAGACAAAGTCTGAAAGTAAACTACTGAAGACAAAGTCTGAAGCTATCAACTAAAGACAAAGTCTGAAAGTAAAGTACAGAAGACAAAGTCTGAAGCTATCAGCTGAAAACAAAGTCTGAAAGTAAAAGTCTGAAGAACAAAGACTGAAGACAAAGACTGAAGACTAAAGTGATGAGTAGTTGTCACAACAGCTGAAGTTATCAACCTCGTAGTTGTGATGGTTTCCTTTCAGTACTTGTAATTTACTTTTTCAGTAGTTCTAGTTTCAGTAGTTTAGTTTCAGTAGTTTTATGTTTCTTGTACTTAGCATTCTCTGAGATGTAATCAGTAGTTGAGAACATTCTCAATAGTTTGCATAGTTTCAGTAGTTTGAATAATTCTGTTAGATGTCACTATCAAGTGACATCAGCAGACGTCACATCTCCTATATAAGGGATGTTGACCTAGTTGTAATGTGTGACATTAAGCCACCACGAAAGCATATGAATGAAATATCTCTTTTGCATAATTCTCATTTTCTATAACCATTTACTGTTACATTGAATATCAATTGTGTTCTTGTGAATTTTTTAATTCATTGTTTGAATTCCGCTGCAATACTCTCTAATTAATTAAACTCAGATCACTGATCCTAACATGGAACCGTTGAATAATATAGGTAGCGCTACTTAGGAAAATATTTCCTGCACTAACAGGATGAGTGTTGTGATGCTATATTATCTAATTTATGAATTATGTTATGACAGTTATGGATAATCCGATTATTAAGTAAGGTTTGGTTGTATCTGATGCATCAATAATAATTTGTTTAAGATAGACCTGTGAACTCACCAACTTTATGTTGACTGTTTTGAGTATGCTTTTTCAGGAAATCATCATGACTAACAACTTAATGTTCTCTTTTGATGTGTATAACGGCTGGGGAGAAATAATGAGAAAAGTTTGTGTGAATCTAACTGTGAACATGTATGATCTCAGCCTATCGGTGGACACGCATTTCCACCGTTACTAAAGATGTAGCAGTTAGATAATATGTTTGTAATAGGATTATATTTAGATCAAATTTTGACTGTTATGATTTAATGTAATCCTAACTTTAATATTATCTTTAAATTATGAATTAAGTTATGTATGTTCTATACTGCTGTGTTATGTGTTAAACTCTGTTAATGAATGAGTTCTGTACAAACGAGTCACACCCAAATTAGCATCTCACGCTTCCACCGGGATGTGACAGGATGATCTAGTTCATCGTCACAAAAATCTTGTCATTGGATTGTAGAATCGGGTTCTTTAGGAATCTAAAATGGAAGTTGGACCTCTTTATCATATGCCTAATACATCTTAAGTTATAAGTAATCAAGATAGAACAATTTAATCTTGATTCAGACATGATATCCTTTATGAAGCTATACATAAGGAGGTTAAAGGTGAAGGGGAAGAATGAAGTGACAGATACCCGAAAATTGGATAATTCTTGAAGATGAGTGACTAAATTCAAAATTACTTGGTTTCATAATCCATAAGGGGGCATTTTAAGGAACTAACCTTTATGGATCACAATAACAAGTGAAAAACAAACACTCAAATCATGTGAGAAATAAAAGGATGCAAGAACTCCATGATGATGGATAAAATCTCATAACACGAAAACTTAGATTTGTGTAGGGCCCTGTTCCCGGTACGCTACAGCTGGTCAATCATTGCGCATAAAACATATAATTACTTTAACTTGATAAAAACGTTGTAGCGGAAACATTATAAAACAACATTTCATTACAAATTCTTTTGCAAAATAAAACATTGTTATCAAATTACAAAATACGTGTTACATTTCAACACAAAGAATTTTAAATATGGATGCCATCCAAAAGAGCCATGTAACCGTCCCGTGCCATCCTCGGCAACCTTACCTGCTAACTGGAAACACATAAAAGTCAGTGTTGCTGAGTGAGTTGTAGTTTTTATAATAAAACATACTTTACTTTCATTAAAATCGTTCTTTGTTTTTGCATGTGATCACACATCATACGTACACATAGATAATAGTTATTATCTTCATCATCATTCATCACATACTTTTATTATCTCTTTCCTTCTTTACCATATTCATTATCACTTTCTGGATCAGGGTCATTAGCTATGCCCCAAACAAATAGGGTACTGGGCCAAAGTTTATAATTGACTTCCACATTGCACATAGCCTGGCACCAGCACCAGGGTAAGCGATAAAGATCCCAACTGCATTCTACACGCCCAACATTATGCATAACTAGAGTACTGGGCCGATGATCATAAAATGACTTCCACACTGCACATAGCCTGGCACCAGCACCGAGGTGGGTAACCACTGTATACAACAACCCCACATTATGCATAACTTGAGTAATGGGCCGAAGATCATAAAATGACTTTCACACTACACATAGCCTAGCACCAACATCGAGGTGGGTAACCACTTTACACCATATACCACATTGTTGGTCAATCACAAAGACTGGAACCCCTGCGTGGTCCTTAAGGGTTAGTTAAACATACACAGTTGAGCTTACGACAGTTTAGAGTCATGCACCTCTGTACATATTGCTTGCAAGCCTTTCTATACTTTCTCTTTCATTAATGCATGCATCGGAACATTACGTTCCTCTTTCATTATCTTTCACATTATGTTGCATAATACTTTATCATTTCATTCATAACTAAAACACGTAAAGCCACGGAAAGATAAACATACATAATAGGAACATAAACATAAGCATACAAACATCACCATACGCGACACCACATGCATACACAACATACATCATACACACAAACATGCGTAAGCACCCATCATACATGCCTATCATAACGTCTATGACCCTAAAGGTCAACTTACATGAACCCCCAAGTTAAAGCCTACATAGTACTGTTCCCCCACAAAACAGGAAACTAAGCTAAGTTCCTTAGGGCACATGAGCCCTATTCAGGCGTATCGACCCTATTTAGTCGCGTGGCCTTCCATGCGTATGAGAACACTAAGGTGAATGGACACTATGGGCAAATGAACACTTAGGCGTATGGACTCCTAGTCGTATAGCCTTCAGTCGCATGGCTCCCATGCGTATCAACCTCAGTCGCATGGTATTCGGGCAAATGTACCTCAGTTGCATGAACTTCATCCGCATTCCCTTCATCCGCATTCCCTTCAGTCGCATTGTAACGCCCAGATATTTTACTTTGAAGCCGAAAAAAGAAGAAAAGAAATAAATTCCAAAGTCGAGGGACCAAACTCGCCAACGAGGGAAAGTTGGGAATGTGGTGATATTTGTAGGGAGAGGGCAGCCATTACCCTCTCCCCACACTCACATTTTCGGCAAACAAAAGAGGAGAAGAGAGAAAGAAGAGAAAAGGAAGAAAGTTGGTTTGGGTGGCTTCAACAAAGCAAAATCATCATGTAGCGAGTCAAATCGAAGCTCTTCTCGTTGTGGTCATTTGTGTGAGTTCTAGGACCCCTCTTTTACACGTTTTTGAATGATTTAGGGGCTGCAACACATCTAAAAATCAGGTTTTTAGTGTGTGTGGGTGTTTGACCTATTTGTATATATGTGGGTATGTGTATGAGTCGTTTGGGTCTTGTGTTTGAGCTTGTGTGTGCTTGAATGGTGTTGTGGTATGCATTCCTAAGGTTTAGGATGGTTGATTTGGGCTTAGAATGGGTTTAGATGAGCTTAGAGGTCGAAAATGGTAGATTGGATTCGGGATGAACTGCATTCTGCACCAGCTAGGGCTAGGCAACCGAATAGAGGCCATACGACTGATTGGGGTGCGACTGAGGGTTCATTCACACGATTGAGGTTCATTCGCATGACTGAGGGTTCATTCGCATGACTAAGAGTCCATTCGCATGAATGCTCATCCACATTAGTTTCATCCGTATTAGGTCCATTCGCATGGGACTCATCCGCATGGAGTCCATATGCACTAGTTTCATTCGTATGATTGGGTGTTCATGCGCATGGGTGTTCATCCACATGGTCCAATCACATGATGTTCAGTCGCCTGAAGGCCATGCGCCTGAAGGGTCCCATACGCCCAAGTAGGGCTGGTGAACGCGAGGAAAGTGTAGTTTATGTACTGACTTTCCAGGGAAAGTGCTGATGTAAGTTTTGACATGAAGTTCCTGTGAGTTCATGTAGGATGATTATTGAGGCCTTAGAAAGTATGTCGGGCATGATGATGTTGATGTTTCATGATTATGCATGTTATGTATGATGTTGCCCTGTATGATGATGGCTGTGTATATTATGTTCCTTATTATAATGTATGTTATCTTTCATGTGGCTTTACGTGTTATGATAATGAATGAAATGAAAGTATTATGTCACGTAAAGTGAAAGATAATGAAAGAGGAACATGAAGTAAGAATGCATGCATTAATGAATGATGAAAGTATGAAAGTCTTGCAAGCATTGTATGTCGGGACATGCCATTAAAAGGTGTTAGCCCAACGGTGTGTGGGTTCGCTACCCCGGGAGGATGCACATTGGGTCTATCTTTGTGATTAACCATTTGTATGGAACCATTCTTGATTGCCTTGGGTACTGTGACCAGAGGTGCTGGGCACCATGAATGAAGGTCTATGATAGGCTTAGGTCCAGTACCGTGAGCATGAAGGGCATAGCACATGAAAATGGTATACCTGAACTTTACCTTAGGTACTGTGGCCAGAGGTGTTGTGCATCGTGAATGAAGGTCTATGATAGGCTTAGGCCCAGTATCATGAGCATGAAGGGTAAAGTTCATGGTGTTAACGAAATGAAAAGATGTGATGATAAACGAACAAATAAAAGTAAGAATGAATGAATGAATGGAAGTTAATGAACGATGAAGATAATAACTATTATCTATGTGTACGTGATGTATGATCGCATGAAAGATATGAACGGTTTTAGTGAAAGATAAAGTATGTTTTATTTTATAAAACTAGAACTCACTCAGCAACGCTGACTTTGAGGTGTTTCCAGCTGGCAGGTAATGATTGCTGAGGATGGCACGGGCGGCTACTCAGCTTTTTTGGATGACATCCATATTTATAATACTTTTGTGATGTAATGCAACAATGTATTTTGTAACTAATTAACGATGTGTTATTTTGCAAAAGTTTTTATGATGAAATGAGATGTCATTTTTGAATGTTTCTGCTGCAATATTTTTGTAAGATAAATGAAAATGTATGTTTATGTGCAATGATTTACCAGCTGTAAGCGTCCCGGGGACGGGGCCTTACAAGTTGGTATCAGAGCCAAAGTTTAAGTGGAATGGGTAGATTTTCAAAATAAACCTTAACTTAAATTAAGAATAGGATGGAAAAGGAATGGATGCCAATCTGAGTAGCTACGTGCCATCAGGTATTTTCGTAAAGTTAACTAGTATTATGTGTGCATGTGATGTGTTATGTGTTGTTTGTGTATTTAAATACTGATATAGTCAGGATAGGTAATGCTCGGGGTGTGAAGAGTAAAGTAAGTGGCTAATCACAACTGGCCACTATAATTAGGGACTTACTATACTTGACATAATCTGAGTTGTTCCCTTGAATGACCATGTTGGTGTTTGAATCTTTCAGTCTGCGTGTGTATGGCCGGTGGTAGATCTTTGGAAGCTTCATGTGGTGGAGGTCACGGTGCTGAACCGCGACCAAGAGGGGAAGACCCAGAGTTGAAAGTGGTTCATGAAGAACTAGAGACCCCTCATCCGGAAGGTGGCGACGAGAGCACCAATCTGAGAGCCTCAGTAAAGGAGGCTGTTGTTGAAGACGTTCATCAGGTCATGCAGACGATCTTGTCGTCTGTAGTGACTGAAGTTATCAAGGCAGTATGGGAAGGGAAAATGAAAGAGAGAAATAGGTCCTCGGGAGAACGGGAGCAACCGATGCCTGAAACAGTTCTCTCAGATGATGAAGAAGAGGAGGAAGAAGAAGAGCCCGTGCAGGAGGTGGCACGAGGCTGTAATTATGGGGCATTTCAACGATGCAAGCCGCCTACTTTTGATGGAAACGACACTACTGCTACTGCTCACCGGTGGGTGAGAGAAATGGAAGCTGTATTGAATATCAGCGAGTGTCGGGAGGACCAAAAAGTAAAGTTTGTTGCCCACTCTTTGCGGACTCGGCTCTGTGATGGTGGGACAATATAGTCCAAGCCGACGGTAGTCGGGCAATTGGGAGGATGAGATTGTCGGAGCTGAAAAACTTGGTGATTGAGGAGCTCTGTCCTTACCGGGAAATGGACAAGGTTGAGAGGGAGTTCCTGCAATAGGAGGCGGGAACGATGACGCACCAATAGTACACCACCAAATTCAACGAGATGGCACGTTTGGTTCCGGATCAGGTGACACCTCTGTCTTGAAAGATCAAGAGGTATATTCAGGGTTTGCCAGCGGATATTTGCAGGCACATGATTACCGCCCGACCAATCACGTTTAGCTCGGCGGTGGATTTGGCATGGAGGTTATATGATGAGAGGGCTGTAGTGGTGGTGGCTGAAGGTAGCAGGAAGGGTGGAGGTGATCGAATCTAGACTGGGAAGAGGTTTGGTCGGGGTGATGCCTCGACGGGTAACAAGAAGGCAAGGGTGGATGACCGCCGTGTGGTCACGTCGGGTGCGGGTATGAAGAAGTGTGGTAGGTGTGGGAGAGAGCATAGTGGGGAATGTAGGTTTGGGTTGAACTTGTACTTTAAATGTGGGAATGCGGGGCACATGGCAAGGGATTGTCGTACGGTCTGGTGCTTTAACTGTGGTGAAGAGGGTCACATAAGTAAGGATTGTAAGAAGCCGAGGGTGGACGGCTTTGGGGCAAAAAGAACGGGGAGTGAAGGGCCAAGGGCGAGCGCCAGGGCATTCACTATGACACAGGAGGAAGTTAGGACAGACCCTGATGTCGTGTCTGGTACGTTTCTGGAGAACCAAACTTTAGCTTCTGTGTTATTTGATTCTGGTGTCAGTAAAAGTTTTTTTCTGCTGCTTTCTGTGCTAAGCTGCCTGTTAGTAGTAGACATGTCGATGCACCCTTTGATGTAGAAACTGCCATAGGTAAGTCTACCAGGATTTTTGAGATGATAGAGAACTGTGATGTGGAGCTAGAAGGTGATAAGTTTCCTGTTAAACCGTTCGTGATAACCTTAGGTGGTTTTGATTTTGTTCTTGGGATGGATTGGTTGGTGAACTCTGAGGCGAACATTGTGTGTCGCAAGAAGAAGATTCGTTTGAAAGCACCTGACGAGAGTTTGGTAATGGTTTATGGGGATCGGGTCACGACGATCCTGAAAGTGATCTCAATGGTGGTGGAGGGAAAGTGTATGAGGCGTGGGTGTAGTGCCTATTTGGCCTATGTAAAGGATGTGGATACGCCAACACCACAACTGTCTGATGTACCGGTTGTGTGTGACTTTCCAGATGTGTTCCTAGAAGACTTACCAGAAGTGCCACCTGACCAAGAGATCAAGTTTTAGATTAATCTAATACCGGGTGCCCAACCTGTTGCCAAGGCACTGTATCGGTTGGCTCCGACATAGATGAAAGTGTTGACGGAGCAGTTACAAGAGCTGCTTGATAAGGGGTTCATTAGACCGAGTATCTCTCCTTGGGGTGCTCCGATCCTGTTTGTGAAGAAAAAAGACGGTAACATGAGGATGTGTATTGACTACCGTGAGCTGAACAACTTGACGGTGAAGAACCAATACCCCTTACAGAGAATAGATGATTTGTTTGATCAGCTTTAAGGTGCCAGGTGGTTTTCAAGGATAGACCTTCGATCTGGCTATCATCAGCTGAAGGTAAAAGAGCATGATGTTCCTAAAACAGGTTTCCGCACACGTTTTGGTCACTACGAGTTTCTTGTCATGTCTTTTGGTTTAACCAATTCGCCAGCTGCTTTTATGGATCTAATGAATCATGTGTGTCGGTCGATGTTGAATAAATAAGTGATTGTGTTTATTGATGATATCCTGATTTATTCGAAGAGCGAGATTGAGCACGTCGGTCAAATTCGAGAGGTTATGGAGACGTTGAGAAAGGAGAAGTTGTACGCCAAGTACTCCAAGTGTGTGTTCTAGTTGCACAAGGTTCAATTCTTGGGGCATGTGGTGAATCCCGATGGGATTATGGTGGACCCGACAAAGGTGGAGGCAGTGATGCAATGGAAGTCTCCAAAGATGCCATCCGAGATTCATAGCTTCTTGGGTTTGGCGGGCTACTACAGAAGATTTATCCAAGACTTCTCTAAGATTGCTTCTCCACTAACTAAGTTCACCCGGAAGGATGTGAAGTTTGTATGGTGTTAGGCTCAAGAGAAGGCGTTTGAAGAATTGAAGGCGAGATTGACTCAAGCTCCTGTTCTGTCATTACCCGATGGAAGTGAAGATCTGGTGGTTTATTTTGATGCTTCCTACTCGGGGTTACGGTGTCTGCTAATGCAGCGAGGAAAAGTTATAGCCTATGCATACCGATAGTTGAAGGTTCATGAGGTCAACTATCCTACTCATGACTTGGAGCTAGCAGCCATGGTCTTTGCACTAAATATTTGGAGGCACCATCTTTACGGGACGAAGTGCACCATTTTCACTGACCACAAGAGCTTGAAGTACTTCTTCAAGCAGAAAGATTTGAACATGAGGTAGAGATGGTGGTTGGAACTTATAAAAGATTATGATTGTGAGATCCACTACCATCCGGGCAAAGCCAATGTGGTGGTTGATGCCCTTAGCCGAAAAGAGAGGCCCAAGCCGATTCGGGTGAAGGCGTATCAACTAATCATGACCTCTGATGTGATGAAGCAAGTTAAAGAGTTTCAAGATGAGGCATTGAAAAAGGTCATCTTAACTCTGAAAGAATGAGAGGTCTGGTTGGGGAATTTGGTGAAAACACATTTGGTGTTAAAACCCGATTTGGACGGGTGTGGATTCCTCATTTTGGGGATCTACGGGTGAAGATGATGAATGAGGCTCACAAGACTCGATACTCCATTCATCCAGGTGCAACAAAGATGTATGAAGACATGAAGAAGGATTATTGGGGCCTGGGTATGAAACGTGACGTGGTGGAGTATGTGAGTAAATGCCTTACTTGTCTACAGGTGAAGGCCGAGCATCAAAATCCATATGGAAGATCCAACCTTTTGATATACCGGAATGGAAGTGGGAGCATATCACCATGGATTTCATTACGAAGCTGCCGTGTATTCCGAAAGGGTACGATGCCATATAGGTGATTGTTGACCGTTTGACGAAGAGTGCTCACTTCCTACCGATCCGTGAGACATATTCATCTGAGAGGTTGGCTGATCTGTTTATCAGGGAAATTGTAACTCGTCATGGTGTGCCGGTGTCTATTGTGTTTGATCGTGACACCTAGTTTACATCTAAATTTTGGAAGAAATTCCACGATGCTATGGGGATGAGGTTACACATCAGCACGGCTTATTATCCCCAGATGGTCAGTCAGAGAGGACCATGCATACATTGGAGGACATGCTTCGGGCATGTGTTATTGATTTTGGGGGAAGTTGGGATGACCACTTAGTGTTAGCTGAATTCTCATACAACAACAGTTATCATGCCAGCATTGGTATGCCACCTTATGAGATGCTATACGATAGGAGATGCAGAACGCCCGTCTGTTGGGGTGACATTGGTCAAAAGGAGTTAGGGAGCGTCGAGGTAATCGAGGCTACGACTGAAAAGCTCGAAAAGATCAGGGCCTTCATGAAGTCAGCCAAAGATAGACAGAAGTTGTATTCTGATAAATGACACCGACCGATTGATTTCCATGTGGGTGACCAGGTTATGTTGAAGGTCTCACCTTGGAAGGGTATTATTCATTTCCGAAAGTGGGGCAAGTTGAGCCCGAGGTACATAGGCCCTTTCCGAATCATTGCTCGAGTAGGAGATGTGGCCTATAGATTGGAGTTACCAGATGAGTTAAGTGGAATTCACCCAACATTGCATGTATCTCATCTAAGGAAGTGCTTGGCCGATGAAGATATGATTGTTCCATTGGAAGATATCGAAGTAGACAAACCGCTCAATTACGTGGAGCAACTAGTGGCAATCATCCATCGACAAGAAAAGAGGCTGAGAAATAAAGTGGTTCCTCTTGTGTGTGTAGAGTGGAAGCACAGGAAAGGATCCGAGTCAACGTGGGATACTGAGGAGGAAATGAGATAGCATTACCCACGTTTGTTCGAGGAATAACAGGTTTTGGGGACGAAACCTATTTAAGGGGGGGGGTGGACTTGTAACACCCAGATATTTTTCTGTGAAGCCGACGAAAGAAGAAAAGAAATAAAGTCCACAGTCGAGGGACCAAACTCGCGAAGGAGGGAAAGTTTGAAATGTGGTGATATTGTAGGGAGAGAGCAGCCATTACCCTCTCCCCATACTCACATTTTCAGCAAACAAAAGAGGAGAAGAGAGAAAGAAGAGAAAAGGAAGAAAAGTTGGTTTGGGTAGCTTCAAGAGAGCAAAATCATTGTGTAGCGAGTCAAATCAAAGCTCTTCTCGTTGTGGTCGTTTGTGTGAGTTCTAGGATCCCTCTTTTACACGTTTTTGAATGATTTGGGGGCTGGAACACATCTGAATATCGGTTTAAGTGTGTGTAGTGTTTGACCCGTTTGTGTATGTGTGGGTATGTGTATGATTCGTTTAGGTCTTGTGTTTGAGCTTGTGTGCGCTTGAATGATGTTGTGGTATGCATTCCTACGGTTTAGGATGGTTGATTTGGGCTTAGAATGGGTTTAGATGAGCTTGGAGGTTGAAAATGGCAGATTGGGTTCGAGATGAACCGCATTCTGCACCAGCTAGGGCTATGCGACCGAATGGAGGCCATACGGCTGATTCGGGTGTGATTGATGGTTCATTCACACGATTGAGGTTCATTCGCACGACCGAGGGTTCATTCGCACGACTGAGAGCCCATTCGCATAAAAGCTCATCCGTGTTAGTTTCATCCACATTAGGTCCATTCGCGTGGGACTCATCCGCATGGAGTCCGTACGCACTAGTTTCATCCAAATTTCCTCGTTATCTTTTCTCAATTTTAGGATCAAACAGTAGAGAAATATTACACACCTCAAAGAATAAGTGATGCAAGTGCTAATATTCTAAATTTCCAACGACAACTACTTGAGATTTTCTACAAGGGTTGGAAAAGAATTAAGCAATTTTAAAGGAATTGTCTCTATTATTGTATTCCACAATGGAAGTTAAGCAATGTGTTTTATGATGGTCTATCCATCGATGACATCTAGGATGTGAATTCTATCAAGGGGGAACATTTTTCCAATCATGTAGAAGTAGATTGGGAATTCTAAGAAAAGAATGTGGTAAGCTCAAAAGGCAAGCTTAATCTAATAGGAAGAGAAACATGCAATTGTTAAATCTGCACGCACTACTAATGCCAATGAGAGGTTAAAATAGTCAAAGAGAGCCAATCAAATGTTGAAACGTTAATTGGCAAGTTTGAATTACAATAGCGAAAATGTGGCACCATAAGGTAGTCAAGTTTTTGCCATATGCGGAGGATGTGGCGATTTGGGAGATGCAATCATTTATTGTCCATTGCAATTGGGTCGAGCTGAGGTAGAGATCAACCAAGTATATGGTGATCGAAAGCAATATGATATGAATTCTAATACATATCATCTAGGTTGGCTTAATCATCCTAATTTTAAATATAGTAACATGTCTAACAATAAATCCTTATTTTAAGGTACTAAATTAAGGAGGTCAACCATACTAGAATAGACAACCTTTGTATAATAACCAAAACTACAATAAAGGGGGGAGGTTACAAAACAGGATATAAAAAAACTTATAAACCTAATACTAACCAAGTGGGCTATTCCTTGGAGAGATTAAGAAGGACAACAAGGTACGAGACAAAACAGTGTAGACATTAGCTAAGCAAGTTGGACAAATAATAGAAGATATGGCTCAATTGAGACGAGAACCTAGCAAATTCCCTAGTGACACAATATTAAATCCTTTATATCAAAGCTCAAGTATAAAGACAACAATGAGTGGAAAAAGATGAGGAAGTTGAAGAGAGTGACCCGAGAGCACCATTTTGTAACACCCGGATATCTTTAATAGGCATGAAAGAAAGAATAAAGTGAAGAAAAAGGAAGAAATATAATTTAACCCAAGTTGAGGGGTTAAAAGTGTCAAAAAGGACAAAAGTTCCAAAAAGTTGGTGTAAAAGGCGGCATGGCCACCCATGATGTTACACACACACTTTTCAACCGGATTTTAGAGAGAAAAAGGTGGCATGGCCGCCCATGATGTTACACACACACTTTTCAATTTGATATTTGAAGAAGAACAAGAAGTTCAAAATCAGGTAAGAATTCTTGGTTTTTATATGTTCTTGACCGCCTATGCCTCGGTTATTTGATTGTGTGCGTTCGGTTGTGTGTTTTGGTGGGTTTTAGTTATTTGAGCTTTTAGCGAATGGGTTTTGAAGGAAGTCATACCCAAAGGCTGCTAAGGTGAGTTCTAGAACCCCCTTTATACTTGTTTTAAACTGATTTAGGGCTGGCATTGCATGTATGTTCATTTTTATAAAAATGGGTTTACACACGTATGTATGTGTATGAATGTGTTGCGGGTGGGGTTTGATTTGGGTGTTAATATGGTTATGATTATGTTATGAATGTGTTTCTATGGCTTAGAATGTTAGTGTTGAGCTTAGAACATGTTAGTTTGATGATTGGGACAAGTTATGATGATTGATAGTAAGTGTTGACTGCCGATGAGCCTGAATTAGGTCTATGCGCCCAACGGTTTAAACTACCTAAGTGTCCCATGAGCCCAAAGTTCATGTGCCCAAATAGTTTCCATTCGCCTAGAAATAGGCTGAATTTGACTAAGTGTCCAAATGCCTAGAATTCCCATGCGCCTAGACACTCATGCGCCTACATAGTATCCATGCGCCTAAATTGTGCCCAGAATGACTAAATGATGGGCCATGCGCCCATATAATGTAACATCTGCAATTTTTCAAGTTAAAACTCAATTTTTAATTCTATTATAAAATTATTATAATAATTTTAATGGATTAAATATAATAAGTGTGCACATTATTATTATGAACTATTCATAATCTAAATGAGTTGTAATAATTTACTTAGAAATAAATCTTTTCAAAAAATTCTAAAGATTTATTAGTCATTTTACGATAAAGAACTAAATGGAAAAGTTTTATTAAAAATTTATTAAGTTATAATATAACTTTTAATAAGCTTATAATGTTTTATTAGTAGTTATGAATTTTTGTTGTTGAAAATAAATAATTGAATTATAATGTTTACAAGTTTTATCAAAGTTAAAAAAGAGATTTATAAATATTCAATTTGATTATTATTTGAAATTGTTTTCATAAATCAAGGGTTTAAATAGTAAATTTCGAAACTTACATAAAATGTTTTTGCATGGAATAGCAAACAAATAAAGTTCAGGGACCAAAATGAAAAATCGTTTAAAACCCAACCCTCTCCCTGTCGACCCCCTGCCGCCGGCCATACCTCCGGTCAAACGTTGACGAACACCGAACCACCTATAACGTTCGATTAAAATTAAATTAAACCACTTATTACCTCTCTCGAATCGGTTTCGAACACCATATCGCTTTTAATTGAATTCATATGGTCATTATGTAAGGCCCCGTTCCCAGGACGCTTACAGCTGGCCAATTAGTGCTCATAAAACATATAATTACGTTAACTTGAAATAAACATTTCAATAGAAACATTAAAACACCCATTACATTTCATTGCAAAAGCTTTTGCAAAATAATACATTGTTATCAAATTACAAAATACATGTTGCATTTCCACACAAAAGCATTATAAACATGGATGCCATCCAAAAGAGCTGAGTAGTCGCCACGTAAAAAGTCAGTGTTGCTAAGTGAGTCCTAGTTTTATAAAAACAATACATTACCTTTCATTCGTTAAAGCATTTTTATTACTATCACAAGTGATCACACATCGTACATACACATAGATGATATCATTATTATCTTCTTTTACAGTCCATCACACACTTTCTTTAACTCTTTCCTTCTTCATCACATTCTTCATCACTATCTAGATTAGTGTCATCAACTATGCCTCAAAAAAATAGGGTACTAGGCCGAAGTTCATAATTGACTTCCACACTGCATATAGCCTGGCACCAGCACCGGGGTAAGCGACAAAGATTCCAACTGTATTCTACACCCCTAACATTATGCATAACTCGAGTACTGGGCCGATGATCATAAATGACTTCCATAGTGCACATAATCTAGCACCAGCATCGAGGTGAGTAATCACTATAAACCACTATATACTACACCCCTAACATTATGCATAACCTGAGTTCAGGGCCAAAGATCATAAATAACTTCCACACTGCACGTAGCCTGGCACCAGCACCGAGGTGAGTAACCACTATAAACCATGTACCACACCGTTGGTCAGTCATAAAGACTGGAACCCCTGCGTGTATCCTTAAGGGTCAGCTAAACTACACGCAGTTGAGCTTACGGCATTTTAGAGTCGTGCACCTCTGTACATTTTGTTTGCAAGCCTTTCTATACCAGCTATCATTAATGCATGCATTCTATCATTATGTTCCACATTTCCTTATCTTTCACTTTACATTACATAATACTTTTTCATTTCTTTCACAACTACAACACGTAAAGCCACAGGAAAGATAAACATACATAACAGGAACATAAACATAATCACACAAAATATCTCCATATAAGGCATCACCATACATACATAACATACATGATACACATCACCATGCAAAATCATCAATCAAACATCATAACATGCCCATCATAACATCTATGACCTTAAAAGTTAGCTTACATTAACCCCCGGGAACCTTCCAAGTTAAAGTCTAAATTTCACTTTTTCTCCAGAAAGTCAAAAACTATTCTAAATGTCATCCGCATTTGCCTTTTTCTTGATCCGCATTTGTTTTAGTTCATCCGTATTTCCTCCGTATTCATCTGCATTTCTCTTACTTAGTGGTTAATGCTCATCCACATTAACTGTTCATCCGCATTTCCCCAATACTCATCCGCATTGACTTACTTAGTGAACAATGCTCATCCACATTAAATGTTCATCCACATTTCTTTAGTACTCATCCGTATTAACTGTTCATCCGCATTTCTTTTGAACACTTGGGCAGATTCGAAAACTTAGACATCTGAGCCCTAAACATCAGATTTCAGTTTCCAAACACCCTCTATTATTTTCTAAGCTTAAATCTTACCTTCTAAGCTTTTGAAAGATGACCATAACATCAACAAATCATGAACACATCCCAACATCACATCATAATAGCAACATACACACATTCAATATAAGGGTAAAAACCTAGTTGATCAAAACATACATTCATGTATTTCCAGCCCCAAAATCAGTTAAAAGCCAGTAAAAGAGAGGTCCTAGAACTCACCTTTGAAGCTCTTGAGTATGGATTATTCCAAAGTCATTTGCAATTGCGTTCAACCACCTAGAAACCCACTAATACACACACAACCGAACATACAAACACACATATGAATACACCCGAGGCAAGGCCCGTTAAGAACACTTAAAAACCATGAATTCTTACCTTGAATTCAAATTCTTTCTTTTTCTTCTTTCCAAAACCGAGAGTTCTGCTCTTTTCTTTCTCTCCCTCTAAAAATCCGAGAATTGTGTGGCTGTAGAAAGAGTGATGGGCGGCCATCACCTTTTACACCCACTTTTTCAAACATTTTGTCCTTTTGGCACTTTTTACCCTTCAACTTGGGTAAAATATATTTTCTTTCTTTTTCTTCCCTTTATTCTTTCTTTTGTCGGCTTCAAAAAAAATAACCGGGTGTTACAAGTCCACCCCTCTTATATACGTTTTGTCCCCCAAACATGTTATTCCTCAAACAATCGTGGGTAATGCTGTCTCATCTCTTCTTTAGTCTCCCATGTAGACTCGGATCCCTTCATGTGCTTCCACTGTACACACACAAGAGGAACCACTTTATTCCTCAGCCTCTTCTCTTTTTGATCAATGATCGCCACTGGTTGCTCCATATAATTGAGTCGTTTAGCTACCTCGATATCCTCCAGTGGTACAACCATATCCTCGTCTACTAGACACCTTCTCACATGAGATTCATGGAATGTCGGGTGAATTCCACTTAACTCATCTGGTAACTCCAATCTATAGGCCACCTCTCCTACTCTTACAATGATTTGGAAAGGTCCTATGTATCTTGGGCTCAATTTGCTCAACTTTCTGAACTGAATGATACCATTCCAAGGTAAGTCTTTCAACATATCTCTGTCACCCATCTGGAACTCAATCGGTCTATGTCGTTTATCAGCATACGACTTCTACTATCTTTGGCTACCTCATGAAGGCCTTGATCTTTTCAAGCTTCTTAGGCGTAGCCTTGATCACCTCGATGCTTCCTAATTCTTTCTGACCAATATCACCCCAACACACGGGTGTCCTGGGTCTCCTATCGTATAGCATCTTATAAGGGGGCATGCCAATGCTGGCATGCCAATACTGGCATGATAACTCTTGTTATATGAGAACTCAGCTAACAGTAAGTGGTCATCCTAACTTCCTCCAAAATCGATGACACACGCTCGAAACATATCTTCCAATGTCTGAATGGTCCTTTCTGGCTGACCATTCATTTAGGGATGATAAGTCATGCTAATATGTAACCTCGTCCCCGTGGTGTCGTGGAATTTCTTCCAATATTTAGATGTAAACCGGGTGTCACGATGAGACACAATAGAAACCGACACACCATGACGAGTTACAATTTCCCTGATGAATAGATCCGCCAACCTCTCGAATGAATATGTCTCGCGGATAGGTAGGAAGTGAGCACTCTTCGTCAAACAGTCAACTACCACCCATATGGCATCATACCCCTTCGGGGTACGCGGTAGCTTCGTAATAAAATCCATGGTGATGTGCTCCCATTTCCACTCCGGTATATCCAAAGGTTGGATCTTCCCATACGGGTTTTGGTGCTCGGCCTTCACTTGTAGACAAGTAAGGCATTTACTCACATACTCCACCACATCATGCTTCATACCCGGCCACCAATAATATTTTTCATGTCTTGGTACATCTTTAGCACCTGGATGAATAGAGTATTGAGTCTTGTGAGCTTCGTCCATGATCTTCATGCGTAGATCCCCAATACGAGGAATCCATATCCGTCCGAATCGAGTTCTAACACCGAGTGTGTTTTCACCCAATTCCGTAATCAGACCTCTCATTCTTTTAGAGTTAAGATGATCTTCTTTCAATGCCTCATCTTGAAACTCTTTGACTTGCTTCATCACATCCGAGGTCATGATCAACTGGTAAGTTTTCACCCGAATCAGCTTGGGTCTCTCTTTTTGGCTAAGGGCATCTGCCACTACATTGGCTTTGCCCGGATGGTAGTGGATCTCGCACTCATAATCTTTTATAAGCTCCAACCATCTCCTCTGCCTCATATTCAAATCTTTCTTCTCAAAGAAGTACTTCAAGCTCTTGTGGTCGGTGAATATGGTGCACTTTGTAGCGTATTGGTAGTGCCTCAAAATCTTTAACCCGAAGACCACAACTGCTAGGGTAATTAACCTCATGAACCTTTAACTGTCAGGATGCATAGGCTATAACTTTTCCCCTCTGCATTAACACACACCCTAACCCCGAGTAGGAAGCATCAGAATAAACCACTAGATCTTCACTTCCATCACGTAATGACAGAACAAGAGCTTGAGTTAACCTTGCCTTCAATTCTTCGAACCCCTTCTCTTAAGCTTGACCCCATACAAACTTTACATCTTTCGGGGTCAACTTGGTTAGTGGAGAAGCAATCTTAGAGAAGTCTTGAATGAATCTTCTGTAGTAGCCCACCAAACCCAAGAAACTATGAATCTCGGATGGCGTCTTTGGACGCTTCCAATGCATCACCGCCTCCACCTTCGCTGGGTCCACCATAATCCCATGAGGATTCACCACATGACCCAAGAATTGAACCTCGCGCAACCAGAATGTGCACTTGGAGAATTTAGCATACAAAATCTCCCTCCTCAATGCCTCCAACACTTCCCAAATATGACCCGCATGCACTTGCTCTTCGAATAAATGAGGATATCATCAATAAACACAATCACTGATTTATCTAACATCGGCCGACACACTCGATTCATTAGATCCATAAAAGCAGCTGATGCGTTGGTCAAACCAAAAGACATAGAAGAAACTCGTAGTGCTCGTAACGCGTGCGAGAAGCTGTTTTAGGAATTCCTTGCTCCTTAACCTTCATCCGATGGTAGCTAGATCAAAGATCTGTCCTTCAGAACCATTTGGCTCCTTGGAGCTAATCAAACATGTCATCGATCCTCGGTAATGGATACCGATTCTTGACTATCAACTTGTTCGCTCTCAGTAGTCAATACACATCTTCATACTACCGTCCTTCTTCTTTACGAGTAAGACCGGAGCACCCCAAGGACAGATAATCAATCTAATAAACCCCTTATTGAGCATCTCTTGCAATTGCTCCATCAACTTTTTCAGCTCAGTTGGAGCCAATCGATATGGTGCCTTGGCAACAGGTTGGGCACCCGGTATCAGATCAATCTGAAACTCGATCTCGCGGTTTGGTGGCACTCCCGGTAGGTCTTCGGGAAATACATCTGGAAAGTCCTAGGACTACATCAAACCCACCTAAGGTCATCACAAATGGTCTAAGAGGAAACTTAGAACCTTCAAGTTCTATATCACAACCTTCTATTTGCTCAAAAATCCTGGTAGCCTTACCTATGGCAGTTTCTACATCGAATGGCTCATCAATACTTCTACTCCTAATGGACAACTTAGCACAAAAGGTAGCAGAAATAAAACTCCTACTAGCACCAGAATCAAACAACATAGAAGCAAGAGTTTGGTTACTAGATACGTACCTGACATGACATTGGGGTTCGTCCTAGCCTCCTCCCTGGTCATCATGAAGGCCCTGTGCTCGCCTTCTGCCCTTCAGTTATGGTCGCCTTCCTTGCAGTAGAACTCTCTGCCCTTGGCTTCATGCAGTACCTGCTTATGTGACCCCTTACACTGCAGTTATAGCACCGTACCACCCCACACTCTCTTGCCAGAGGACTGGGCCTCCCACACTTAAAGCAGAGGATTGATCCCCACCTACACTCTCCAATATGCCTTTTGGCACACTTACCACACTTTCTCATCTTCGCACCGGACAAAGCTACGCACCGATCATCCGTCTTGGCAACCTTTTTGTTTGGATTGGCCCCGCCACGTCCTGGCCACTTTCCGTTCCAATTCTCATCGCCACTACCCTTCTTGCTAACTTCAATCATGGTCATCTCCTTCACTGCCCTAATTACCCAAGTCACCATAGATGGAAGAATCGTCTGCATAACCTGTTGAACCCCCTCAACAATAACCTCTTTTAGTGTGGTCCTCAGACTAGCACTATCATACCCGCTTTCCAGGTGAGGGATCTCGGGCTCTTCGAGTGCCATTTCAGCAGCCCTAGCCATGCTTCTCGTGACACGCGGTCTAGCACCACATCCACCACAACCTTCACCTGACGAAACCTTTGGAGATCTACCACCAGCCATCCTCAACACACACTAAAAGATTCAAACACCAACACGGTCATTCAAGGGAACAGCTCAGTTTATGTCAAGTATAGTAGTCCCTTATTACAATGGCCAGTTGTGATTAGCCACTTACTTTACTCTTCATACTCCAAGCATTACCTATCTTGACCACATCAGTATCTAAATCCACAAACAACACATAACCACATCACATGTGCATATAATTCTGGTTAACATTAGGAAAATACCTGATGGCACATAGCTACTCGGATTGGCATCGCTTCCCTTTTCGCCCCATTTTCAGTTTAGGTTTATTTTGAAAATTTACCCGTTTCACTTAAACTTTGGCTCTGATACAAACTTGTAAGGCCCCGTTCCCGGGATGCTTACAGCTGTCCAATCATCGCTCATGAAACATATAATTACGTTAACTTGAAATAAACAATTCAACGGAAACATTAAAACACCTATATCATTTCATTACAAAAGCTTTTGCAAAATAATACATTGTCATGAAATTACAAAATACATGTTGCATTTCCACACAAAAGCATTATAAACATGGATGCCATCCTCAGCAACCTTACCTACCAACTGGAAAAATTGCATAAAAAGTCAGTGTTGCTAAGTGAGTTCTAGTTTTATAAAAACATTACATTACCTTTCACTCATTAAGCATTTTTATTACTATCACAAGTGATCACACATCGTACATACATATAGATGATATCATTATTATCTGCTTTTACTGTTCATCACACACTTTCCTTCTTTATCACATTATTCATCAGTATATGGATCAGTGTCATCAACTATGCCCCAAACAAATGGGGTACTGGGCCGAAGTTCATAATTGACTTCCATACTACACATAGCCTGGTACCATCATCGGGGTAAGCAACAAAGATCCCCAACTGTATTCTACACCCCTAACATTATGCATAACTCGAGTACTGGGCCGAAGATCATAAATGACTTCCATACTGCACATAGCCTGGCACCAGCACCGAGGTGAGTAATCACTATAAACCACTGTATACTACACTCGCAACATTATGCATAACTCGAGTAATGCGCTGAAAATCCTAAAAGACTTCGACACTGGACATAGCCTGGCAGCAGCACTGAGGTGAGTAACCACTATAAACCATGTACCATACTGTTGGTCAGTCATAAAGACTGGAACTCCTGTGTGTATCCTTAAGGGTTAGCTAAACCATACGCAGTTGAGCTTATGAAATTTTAGAGTCGTGCACCTTTGTACATTTTGCTTGCAAGCCTTCCTATACCATCTATCATTAATGCATGCATTCTATCATTATATTTCACTTTTCCTTATCTTTCGCTTTACGTTACATAATACTTTATCATTTCTTTCATAACTACAACACGTAAAGCCATAGGAAAGATAAACATACATAACAGGAACATTAGCATAATCATAAAATATCGCCATACATGGCATCACCATACATACATAACATACCATACATGAACCCCCGGGAACCTCCCAAGTCAAAGTCTAAATTTCACTTTTTCTTCGGAAAGTCACAAACTATTCTAAGTGTCATCCGCATTTGCCTTTTTGTTCATCGGCATTTGTTTTAGTTCATCCGCATTTCCTCAGTATTCATCCACATTTCTCTTACTTAGTGGTTAATGCTCATCCGCATTAACTGTTAATCTGCATATCCCCAATTCCACGAAACACGACCATAACATCAACAAATCATGAACACAGCCCAACATCACATCATAACAGTAACATACTAGTAAAAACCCAGTTTTATCAAAACTTACACTCATGTATTTCCATCCCCAAAATCAGTTAAAAACCAATAAAAGAGGGGTCCTAGAACTCACCTTTGCAGCTCTTGAGTATGGCTACTTCCAAACTCGTTTGCAATTGAGTTCAACCGCCTAGAAACACACTAAAAACACACACAACCGAACATACAAACAAACATAAGCAAACACCCGAGGCAAGGCGAGTTAAGAACACTTAAAAACCATGAATTCTTACCTTGAATTCAAATTCTTTCTTGTTCTTCTTTCCAAAACCTAAAGGTCTGCTCTTTTCTTTCTCTGTCTCTAAAAATCTGAGAATTGTGTGGGTGTAGAAAGAGTGATGGGCGGGCATCACCTTTTACATCCACATTTTCAAACCTTTTGTCCTTTTGGCACTTTTTACCCTTCAACTTGGGTAAAATATCTTTTCTTTCTTTTTCTTCCCTTTATTCTTTCTTTTTTCAGCTTCAAAGAAAATAACTGGGTGTTACACATTAAAGGCCGGGAACTTGATACCGAAGCATCAACTTAAAGTCTTTACTCGTTCGTTATGGAACAATCATAATTGGGTCTATAGAACAATGTTAAAACCTCCGAATTAACTCCCTTAAACTTTCTGTGACATGAATTCCATTCAAAACAAACACATCCACCATAATCAACCGCCATTATCTTCCTCGACCTGTAATTCGGTCGAACGCCTCTTCTGTGTAACCTTGATTTCAATTATCAGAGGTTTTCGATCATTACCACCCTTAAAAGCTTTACATGTGATTAATTTCATCAAAACAACATCAACTTTGAGGATTTAATCCCGTTCATGTTGCAGCTATCTTGTTATTGTTCTAATCGATTTTGGCATCAATCCAGGTAATTAAAACCACACACGCATTCGGTTTCATTCAAGGATCAAAATTCCTATATTTAATTAATGAATCAAAGTCGATTTCATGCTTAATTGGATTCAATTCAAATCTAGGGTTCATGTGAATTTGGGGGATTTCAAAAATAAAGGTTTAAACGTTTAAAAAGGAACTCATTAACACAATTGGGCGTTAGCCCACCCGATAACCCATGACATTGCTGGGCATGAGGTCCCGGGTTCGAACCGGGCCTCTACCAACTTTTTGTTTAACTGATTTTTTTCTACACTTTTGTTATTTAGAAAATTACTATTATACTAATAGACCTAAATAAAAATTAGTTTATTAATTAAAGTATTTCTGAAATTATTAAGTTAATATTTAATATTTAAAACTTATAATTCTTCAATCTAATTAATTTTAAAGAATAAAAAGGTTATAAAAACATTATTGAATAATTATATGTATAATTATATTATAGGTCAAATTTGGATTATTTCAAAACACTTTAAATCTACTTGTTACAAGTCCTACAAATAATTAAATATGTATTTGATTATTTGAATAATTATTTAAATAATTAATTACCCAATAAGTTATTGAACCATGTTATATCCTAAATAGTTATTCTTTAATCTTTTATTTAAATTTTTGAAACTTATAAAACAATATAATTTGCTATTATACTTCATTCTCATTTTTTTAAAATTTTGTATTATAAGACCATTATAATAAATCATTAAAGGTTCAAAACTTTATAAAGTCATTTTAAATAATTTTAAAGTCATTTAAGTAAGTATTTAATTTGTTCTCTTTATCAAATTTTATATAATTAATTATTAAATTAATATTTCTTTTCACACATCATGCTTTATCTTTATTTAGTTAATAAATCAAATTATTGAATCGATCATTATCATTTCTCAATTTTAATTGATTTGTTCCATCTTTAACCAAAACATAATTGATTGCTTTATTTTATGTATTATTTAGTTTAGTTATTAAAACCCTAACTTTCCACATAAAACCCTAATTTATACTTACTCTTGAGTCTTAACACCATAATGACTCAATTGACTTGTATTGTTCAATAAATAATGGTATTTAATATTATTTGAAGTTATTAGTTCCATGTGCTATGAACAATCGTTCCACACGCCCCGTTGATTTCGCCATTGGTCGGGGTGTGACATATAGTGCCCATGCGCCTATATGTTGCCCATGCGCCCAGAAGTTCCCCATGCCCTAAGTATTCCCATGCACTTGCATAGTGTCCATGCGCCTAAGACTTAGAAAATTTTGTGAGATTTTGGGGAAAATGTAAAATGTAGGCTTTGACTTGGGAGGTTACCAAGGGTAATATAAGTTGACTTTTTGAGGTCATAGATGATGTGATGGGTGATGTATGATGTGACATGAATGATGATGTGTGATTGATGCTATGCTTATGCATGATGATGATGATGATGTATGATTATGTAAGTTATGTATGATGTATCTCCTTATGTTCCTTATTACGTATGATGATGTGACTTTACGTGGTATAATTATTATAATTAACGTAATGTATTATCTTAATGAAGTGAAAGATTTAAGATAATGACAGTATAACATAATGAACGAACGAAAAGTATTGTAAGAAAATGAAAGGAGGTTCACAACTCATTGAGAGTTGTTAGCACAACTATGTGTTTACAGCGTGCGATTATGGCGAACTAATAGGGGTTCATACACATAGTAGGAGTTAGTCTTGGTGACTGCTCCAATACGTGCAATACGGTGTTAACTATATATTATGTAGCGTTGGAATTTTGCTAAACCCATAAGAGTTCACACACATAGGGGAGTCGGTCTTAATGACTACTCCATACGTGTGATATGTGTGATATGGGGGTCCTTGTCGCTTAACCCTAGATGATATAGCTTTGTGCTCAAGAGGGGGATTAAGCATATGACAGGACCTAAATAGAAGTGAAAAGATAATAAATGTATGAAAAGTGCGATAAGTATGAAATGTGCAAAACGGGCGAAATGTACGAAATGAACGATGATGAAGATAATAATTATTACCTTAATGTACGTATGATGTGTGATCATGTGTGATAGTAAAGAAAATGTTTTAACGAATGAATGCAATATAATGTTTTTGTAAAACTAAAACTCACTCAACAACGCTGACTTTTATGTGTTTCCAGTTGGCAGGTAAATGTTGCTGAGGTGGCATGAGGAAACTACTTGGCTTGTTTTTGGATGGAATCCATTTTATGTTGTGATAATATTTTTGCATTGTAATGTGAACAAGTGATATTTTGTAATGAGTATTGTATTATTTTGCAAAAATGATTATTTATATGAAATGAAATGGTTGTTTAAAATGATTCCGCTGCAATATTTTAGTAAAGTTAATGTATATCATATGTTTTATGTGCGATGATTGACTAGCTGTGAGCGTCCCGGGAATGGGGCTTACATATTTATTCAATTAAAGTGGGGAAATTTAATTTAAGCAGAGCTCTCTTGGACTATGGAGCTGGTGTTAGCATCTTGTTGGGTATGTTGTATGATCAATATGAGTATGTCCATCTCAAAGAAGTTGACACCACCATGGTGTTAGCCTACTTAACTCATAAATGTCCTCGGGGGATGGTGAGATATGTAGTAATCAAAAAGGGATAATTTTACTACCATGTGGATTTTATGGTACTTGATTATGCATACTAGAGGATGTGGGAGCAACCTCAAGTTATAAATGTTCAAATTAACTACCGAGACAAAACAATTGACATGACTTATAACCCATAAGTTGTGTTTCAATGTATTTTCCAAGTCTATCAATTATTTTGTTAATAATGAACTAGTGAGATAAGTATCACTAACGAGCATGTTCTTTCTTATATTCCAGTTATAAGTGGCATGGCTAAGCTTGTAGGTCTAACAAAAAATAAAAAGTTAGTGAAAAAGGTGGACACGATGAAGGATAAACCAAAAAGGAAGATAAATTGGGTGATCCACTTGACCCTGTGAATGTTCGAGTTATGGAAATGGTGTTTGGAAGAAAATGGAATGAATTAGAAAAGCTATCGGGTCTTTTAAAGAAACTTTTGGAGAAAAGCACCTTGTTCGACCAACATGAGTGTTGACAGGTACATTTTGGCTGAACACCTAAAACTTAGTGCTATTTGGAGGAAACCCAACATATTTTGTGTTTTTAGTCTCTTTTTTTGTTTATAATTTTATTTTATTTTATTTTAAGAACTTTTTGGTGTGTTCACTAGAAACCCTCACGAGACTACACTAAATGATATGCTCTAAGTGTGCATTTTCCTTTAAGTGTTCACTGGAAACCTCCACGAGACTACACTACCCGAATTTTACTAAATGATTTAAAAGGTTTGTTGCATATGGCAAACATAATTCCTACGAAAGTGAGTTTAGGACTTTTATCATTAAAGTCACTTTTTCTAATATTTATTTAAAAAGTTAACTATTTTAATCAAATTTCCACTTATAAGTTGCATTGTGGACAATGTAATGCTTTAAGTGTGGGGAAGAGGATGCATTATTGATTTAAATGTGAGATGTTAATCATGAAGTGAGAAGTTCGCTTCTACACGATTTTTACTATGTTTTGTAGATTAGTGGACGAGATGTTGAAGATTACTAGAACAATTAAAGATCTTGCCATACAGACCTAAGCATGTGTATTTGTTTCTCTTATTAATTGTTAAAATAGTTAATATGTAGTTAGTTTTATATTTTGTTATTCATGGTGAGTTCGTGAGTAATTGTTAATAGTTTGTGAATATGATAATTTATCTTCAAATTCTCTTGTTTGCACACCAATAGTAATATTTAGTAAGTACATTGGGGGCAATGTACATATCATGATAGGTTCAAATGGATCGATTTGTGTTGATATTATGATGCAATTATCAATTATATGAACAATATAATCAACAAATGAATTTATATCAAAATTTCATAGAAGTTTCATTGATAGTTTGCAAATGGATAACATGTATAATTGTGAGAGTTTTAACAGTATTCTTCAAAAGTCTACCTGCACAAAAATACATAATATCCAATTTATACTAAACAAAGAAACCAAGGAATATATATGTACAAATAAGTCACTATACTATGACAAAAACAAAATATAAAAACTAAATACTAATATTCAAGAGTTCTAATGATACTCCCCTAAGATTTGTATGTTGTCTTTAGTTAAAATAATCTTTAGGTTCTTCTTTTATCTTGAACATTGGCTTCTCTTTATACATTTCTAGCTCTCTTAATGCTTTCTTGATCGTAGACTTGAACGTGATAGCCAAAATTCCATAGCATCCATCACAAGCAAAGTTTCCTTGACAGACCAGCTATGTCGATGTTGGCATCGAATTATATTGGAATTGAGTAATCTTTTGAGTGTATCACTAAAACTCATTTACTCGATGTACTCATAAACTTTATATTTTGAATGTCTGTCTTGACAATGTTTGCATATGCCAAAGCTTTCCTTAAAGAAATTCACTCCATGGAAACATTCATCACCTTGATTATAGTCTTGAAACATAATCTATCATTTTCTACTACTTCAGATTTCACTTGATCAAACTTCTGATTAGATAAGAATGAGATGTAACTTGGGTGTAAATGTTTCAATTCAAACACTCCAAAACGGTATATCATCTTCTTATCCAGTATTATTCATTTATGACAAGCATTAAGTAATATGTGTTAGAGTCATAAAACCACTTAGGATTGGTTTAGACATTTGAGTGCCATCTATTACTTTCAATCCTAGATTCGTAACCTTGTCAAAGTACTTATCACCATAAGCTTCGAAATAACTTTCTTCTTTTGATTTACTTAATTCTCCTTTTCTTTTTCTCTTCACAATCTGAAAATACATCTTGTCCTCCTCATCACACCTTGTTTGGAGAAAAGATGGCATTCTTGAAATTCCACGGTCAAGAAGTTTTACAAAGTTCTATCCTCTTGAAGCCTTGGAAGGATTGATCAAAGGTAACTTATGTAATTCTTTCAAGTCTTGGACCAGAAGAGCTATAATACATGAATAAAAGTGATACACGTCACATATTGCATTCACTATCTGTTGGATCAAGAAGAAGTCTTGTGCAACCAAAACCAAATCACTTAGATAATTTTGGTGCTACATGCAAAGGCTTCCGAAGCTTATCAATGGAACTTCTGAAGGTTGTAGAGTTCTTCCGAAGATATAATGAAAGATCAACTTTCGAAGACAGAACTCTACTTCCAAAGTCAAGAGCATGCTTCTGAAGATCAAGTCGTAAAAGAATAATCAGAAGACTACTTCCGAAGTATGAAGAAAAGAAGAAGTTCCCAAGTCTTGGAAGAAGCAGCCTCTTCCGAAGTATAAGTGGCTTCGGAAGTACTTGTTCTTCAGAAGCCATTTAACCTTCGGAAGACACTGCTATGAACCAGTGGACATAAGTATGGCCTCTGACACTCTGCTACAGACCTCTGATTGTATGGCGTTTTCTCAAAGAGCCATGCAGTTGACCATACTTTATTCCCCTATTTACCTTTTATGATAGTACATGTTACCAACTTTAGTTGGTGGCAAAAGGTAAGTCAGGGACATGTCTGACTACCATATCTCAGATAAATCTTTATCCGAGATACCTTAAACTATAGTCTTGTAGTATAGGCTTTAGTTATAGGATCCCAGCTAGTATCAAAGTATTTTGGTTGTAGGTAGTATTATATATAGTTTCTCATTGTAACTCGAAAAGATAAGCTTATAAGAGTCTTGTAATATTTGAATTGAGAAGCAATATATGCAAGTACCTTGAGAATTACTTTTAGTGTTCTTTATTACTTACTATATTATGATCAACTCTTATTGACTCTATCTTCATTCGAGTGTTGTTCAAGTGAGTTTGAGAGAAAAACAAAGTGTTAAGTGACCTTAACCAATCCTGCAATTAGTATCAGAGCTTCTTAGGCTCTTGTTTGTATGATCTAACCATCCAAATCAACCTGTTTTCACTCCTCCCTACAACTCACTCACTCAAAATGGCCCTTAACAAATCCAAAGTAGAGATGGGAACTATGACAAAGGCTCCTATCATTACTCCTGAAAACTTCAGGTCTTGGAGCAGAAAAATGGAAGGCTTCATCAGATACCAAGACAACAAGATGTGGAACTCCATTGTCAACAGCCCGTATAAGCCAAAGGTGGCATCACCCGGTAGAAATGGTGCCATGATAGAAAAAGCTGTTGAAGACTATTCTGACGAAGACCAAAAGAAGATAGACATCAACAACAATGCTATGACCATTCTCATGACTGTAATACCAAACTCCATCATGGTGGGGTTTGAGCATTGTAAGTCTTCAAAGGAATTGTTTCATGCTCTTGCTTAGACGTACTAAAGCTCCAACGAATCAAAAAAGGACTCACTAAAGCAGCAGTTCGAGAACTTCACTTATATTGCTAGAGAGACCCGCAGGCAGCAGTATTTCAAGTATATGGATCTTATCTCCTCTCTTCAGTATGTGAAGATCACTCCTGAACTCCTAGATCTCACGAGAAAGTTCATGAGTGCTCTTCCAAACAAGTGGACATTTTACTATGTCTCTATCAAGAGGACAGAGAACTTGAACACTCTCACTATAACTGAACTTTACGGCATCCTCGATGGATATCGTTTAGAGATGGAAAGTAAAAAGGGCCACCAAGCAAGCCGACCTCTGAGTCTTCATGCTAGCAACGCTTTAATGGTTACAAAAGGCTCAGCACCCCACAACATCAGCACTACCTGACTTACCAGCAGCCATCCTGCTCTTCTGGACCTTACATCACTTTTCCTAAGACTACAAGGTCTCAACAGGCTCAACACAATTCCTTTCAGGAAAGTTGTGCTTTTGTCACTGGAAGTGGACACTCCGATGATTTTCAATACTCTTTTGATGATCTTGAGTGTTTTAATCCAGACGATGTAGAGTATGTGGACATTATCCAACAGATGGCTCTTTTAACCTATAGAGCGAAGAAGTTCTTTAAGAGAACTGGAAGGCAATTCCCTCAAAACCCAACTACCAGCAAGTTTGGGCTTAACAAGATCAAAGCAATGTGTTACAACTGTAACCAACTCGGTCACTTTGCAAGGGAATGCAAGGCTCCAAAGACTAATCCGGGAACTCCACAGGCCTCCACACATCCCTCAACTTCAAAGCCCACTGGAAAGTCAACTGAAACAGCTGCAATGGCTCATAAAGTTGACTGGAGCTTCATGGTACAGGATGTGACTCCTGCTCAAGCTCTCATGGCCGGAACAGACGATGCCCAGGTATATGAACATCTCTATACTCAGCCTGTATAGCTAAAGTTAAACTTTATCAGGATAATAATATGGAAATCAGATCTAATATTGAGTCTTTAAATATTTTAAAATCTGATTTTAAGAGAGATGAGTCTGACTATCAAAAGAAAATTGAGGAGTTAGACAAAACTATATCTCTTTTAAAACATGAACAGACCAACTAAAAGACTGAAATCAAGGATCTGATATCCAAATTGTCTGAGGCTCAAGCCCAGCTTGTCACTGTTGAGGCTCAGGCCAGGAAGCATGCTATCTCTGAGCAAAACTTCCAAGCTATTCTTACATCATCCTCCCACTCCAAACTCTATTATCAAAACAAAGGAGGGTTGGGAACCAATGAAATTGCTCCACCACACTCTTATGAGTCTATTAGACAACCTAGATGTGGTACTGAGGAGCAAGAGGTTCTAACTGCTGACCTTTCCTCACTAGAGTTGAAGGATGAAGCAACAATAGTGGCCACCACAGGGAAGAAACAGGTAGAAGTAGCCATCTCCTCCTGTGAAGATCAAATCCAAACCACTAAGGCCAGAAGAAGCAAAGCTAAAGCTGCTAGAAGAACTGCCAAGAAAGTGACTGAGTCTAAGCTAATGATTGACCCAAAACAGAAAGGTGTCTTTACATATGCTGGATTCCAAGTGTTAGGTACTTCTAATTCAGGAAAGGAGTGTAATCCCAGCACTCCTGTCCTACCAAAGGATTAGAAGTTAAAGGGAAAGGTTGCTGATGAAGAGAAAAAACCCAAGAAACAGCAACCTTCACAGTCCTAAAAGACTAACATTACATGCATTATGTGTGGTCTGCACAACCATATAGCAAAAGATTGTTACTACAATCCTGCAAGCACATATTATACAAATAATGTTAGGAAAGAAGGAGTCAGGGAAGGTTTCACATTTGGAACTTTTCAAATGGTCCAAGTGATGAAGAAGGGAAAGCTGGTTTCCGAAGCAAGGTTGCTTTCGGAAGAAACTCCTTCTTCCGAAAGGAAAATGGCCTCGGAAGCAAATGCTACTAAAGTTCGGAAGAACAAGAAAGCTCCCTTGAAACCATCCTAGAAGAAGACTGCTTTGGAAGAAAAGGTGGTTAAGACTTTTTCCGAAAAGAAAGAAGCTTCGGAAGAAGGCCATGCTGCAAAAGCCTCTACAAGCTCATCCTCCAAGATCGACCAGAGGATGGACTGGAAGATCAAGGAAGATGTTGCAGCCCAAACCTCTTCTTCAAAGACCTCTATTGAACCTCCATGCATATCTTTTGGTTCAATTATGTCATCATCCTTGGAAGAACCCAAGACCAGCAAGGTTGGGCTTCCAATCAAAACTAACAATCTCATTTTATGTGCAAGGACATCCATACGACAAGAACAACAATGTCTAGATGATGGACAGTGGATGCTCCAGGCACATGACAGGGAACAGATCTCTCCTTCAACAGTTTCAACACTATGATGGAGGTCCTGTCCAATTTGGAGGTGAGGCCAGAGGATATATTTCTAGCAGAGGGAGTATATCCAGTGGTAAGTGAAAAGTTGACAAAGTTAACTTTGTCAAACAGTTTGAACACAATTGTTAAGTGTTTCTCAATTCTGTGATCAAAAGCACTAGATGCTTTTCACAGAACATGAGTGCATTATCCTCAAACCAGGGATGATCATTCCTTCGGAATTGGTGTTTCATAGATCTCCTAAGAAAGGGGATATATACAAGCTAGATATGAACAATGCTTCCCCAATGGGTGAAGTATCATGCTTTCTTTCCAAAGCTGATAGTGATGAGTCCATACTATGGCATAAACGTATGTGTCATGTAAATTTTAAGAGAATGATTAATTGGCTAAAAATAACTTGGTACATGGTCTGCCTAAAAAGGAATTTTTCTGCAAAAACAACTGCGTTGCATGCTTGAAAGAGAAGCAACACAGGACCTCTCATAAATCCAAATGTCTTTACTCTATCACTACTCCATTACATTTATCGCACATGGATCTTTTTAGTCCCACAAGGATAATGAGCATTGGAAGGAAATCATACTGCCTTGTGAAAGTTGATGATTTTAAAAGATTTACATGGGTATTCTTTTTAAGAACTAAAGATGAAACTGCTGAAACATTAAAATCTTTTATTCTTAAAATAGAAAATCAAACTGATCACAAGGTTAAGATTATTAGAAGTGATCAAGGGACTGAGTTTAAGAACTTCATTCTTGACTCATTCTGTACCTCAAAAGGGATTGCCAGACAATATAGTGCTCCTAGAACTCCTCAACAAAATGATGTTCCTGAGAGGAGAAATAGGATACTTATTGAGGCTGCTCGAACTATGTTAGCTGATTCAAAACTACCTCTAACATTGTGGGCAGAGGCAGTTAGCACTACATGCTATGTGCAGAATAGAGTTCTTGTAGTTAAGCCAGATGGAAAAACCCTTATGAGCTATGGAACAAGAGGCCACCATTCATTGGCTTTCTAAGGTCCTTTGGCAGCAGGTGTACCGTACTTAACACAAAAGACAATTTAGCAAAATTTGTTGAAAAGTCGGATGATGTTATCTTTGTTGGATACTCTTCTAGCTCCAAAGCTTATAGAGTATACAACATTAAGAATCAACAATTTGAGGAGTCATCCAATATAGTTGTTAATGAGCACACTCCTTGTGTTAGGGGGAATGGCCCTGATCATATCTTTGATTTAGAATTGTTTCCAAACTATTCTAAACCATCTTATGAGAATGTTTCAGCTGGAAGAGGTGCTCAAAATGATGCTAATGTTGTTGTTGATGATCAACTGTATGAGCTACCCAGACCTCTTCTAAATTCTCCAAGAGCTGCAATAAATCAAGCTTCCACCATTCACAGATCTGATAGCTTAACCATATCAATAAATAGTGAAGCTTCAACAAGTGAATCACTTGTTGAGCCTCAAAAGTCATCAGGTGATCCACCACAACACCTGGTAGAAGGAAGTTGTGTTTTGAAGAAACAAGCAACTATTAATACTACTTCACAGCCAACCATTGATGATTTTCTCATTCATTCAATCAGTCCTCATTGAATGACTTTGAAACAACAGTTGGACAGACTGTACTAGTTCCTTAACAGAATATGTCCAATCTGGATCTATCTCTACAACTGGAAGTAATTCCTCATCTTACGATTCATAACACTCATCCAACTGAGAACATCATAGGGGATGTCTCTAAAGGTATGAGAACAAGAGGGCAAACTCATCATGAGAACATCTGCTTGTACTCATGCTCTTTGTCCCAGATGGAACCCAAGAAGTGGAAGATCCCTTGAAAGATAGTAGCCGGCTTGAATCGATGCAAGAGGAGCTGCTTTAATTCAAGAGATAGAAGGTATGGAACCTATGTTCGCTATCATTTGGTCAAGTACCTATAGGCACTAAATGGGTTTTCAGAAACAAGAGAGATGATAGAGGCTTGATCATCAAGAACAAAGCAAGACTTGTAGTTCAAGGATACACCCAAGAGGAAGGAATCGATTATACTGATGTCTTTGCACCTGTTGCAAGACTTGAGGCAGTTAGGATCTTCTTCGCTTATGCTGCATCAAAGGACTTCACTGTTTACCAGCTTGATGTCAAGTGTGCCTTTCTATATGGGGATATAGATAGGGAAGTCTATGTGTGCCAACCTACAGAATTTGAAGACCTATAGCACCCCAACTATGTGTGCAAATTGGATAAAGCTCTATATGGGCTGCACCAAGCGCCTAGGCTGTGGTATGAGACTTTGTCTCACTTTCTTTTTAAGAATGGCTACACTAAAGGTACCATTGACAAGACTCTTTTCATAAGAAAGTTTGGAAAGGACATTTTTCTTGTTCAAGTCTATGTCGATGACATCATATTTGGTTCTTCAAATGACTAAATGTGTAAGGACTTTGAAAGCATTATGAAGAAAAAGTTTGAGATGAGTTCCATGGGAAAAATGGACTTTTTCCTGGAATTCAGGTGAAGCAAATGAAGGAAGGGTTTTTCATTAATCAATCTAAGTATGTTTCTGACATCTTAGAAAGATTTGAGATGATAGATTGTAAGCCTGCCAAGACACCCATACCCAGAAACCATAATCTTTGTCCTGACCTTGAGGGGGAGGATACTGATCAACATTAGTTCAGGGTAATTATTGGTTCTATGATGTATCTCAAAGCTAGTATATCTGATATCATGTTTGCTACCTGCATCTGTGCAAGATATCAGGCTGCTCCAAAGGTGTTTCATCTAGCCGCTGTTAAGAGAATCCACAGATACCTCAAAGGATCACCTAAACTAGGTCTCTGGTATCCCAGAAACAAGGATTTCAATCTCTATGGATACTCTGACAGTGATTATGGCGGCTGCAACATTGACAAGATATCAACATCAGGAGGATGTCAATTTCTTGGTGGAAGGATCATCTCATGGCAATGAAAGAAATAGTCCTGTGTCTTTACATCAATTGCTGAAGCTGAATACATTGCCGCTGCTAGTTGCTATGCTCAACTGCTATTAGACTATGGATTCAACTTTATGAGTACTCCTATCCATATTGACAACAACAGTGCTATCTCCATTACTAAAAATCTGGTGAAGCACTCCAATACAAAGCATATTGATATCAGGTACCTTTTTATTAGAGATATTCATAAGAAAAATCTATTCAAGCTAATCAAAGTTGACTCAAATGAACAATATGCAGACTTGTTCACCAAAGCTTTTGATGAACAAAGATTCAAGTATCTCATAACAGCTATTGGGACAATAAACATTGACTAGCCTAACTCTTTTGAAAACCTTTTTAATATGTAATGTCTTATGTCAATACAATTGAAGCTTTGTTACAAAAGGTCTCTCTAAAATTTGCTAAGTATAAATTCCTTCCGAAGAGAAATTAACCCTCGGAAGTTATTTTCATATCTTTCGAAGCAAAATTTCTCAAAGGATAATTTTCTTCTTGGAAGAGTTTTTGGTCTCAAAAGAAGTGATTGATTTCATATCAGATCTACTTCCGAGGCTTACACACACTCTCCATTCAGAAAGCAATCCTGACCTTCGGAAGCAAAGTCTTGCTTCGGAAGTAAGAATTGCCTTCGGAAGACAAATTACCTTCAGAAATTTTTATATTCGGAAGAGAGATTTTATTATGTAATAGAAATCTCTTGGGCCCCACACTGTAAAAAGCAAAGATTTTGTTAATGATGTCAGATTATTTAACTGATTTTAACCTTACCGCCACTGTCATTTCTTCCACTAAAACATCATATCACCTTATCCTCAACCCCCATTACCACATTTCCGCCCTCTTTTAAATAATCCGACTATTCAATTTCATCTTCTTACTTGAAATTTTACTGCCCTAGAAATTTTCTCCACTCCAACCTTACCCAAGCTCAAATTCATCATCATTCACCTTTCTCCAATGGCACTCAACCCTCAGCACAACCAAGTCGCACTTCTTGATTCTTCAAGAGATGTTGACTTGTTTGAAATCATCTCCTTTCTCACCCAATCATCTTACTACATAACCCTTACTGTTAACCCCACTGTTTACTCCAATCAAATGGCCGAATTTTCGGAAAATGGTCAAGTCAAACCCTAAATGGGATTCGTGTACTAAGGTCCAGCATTTGTGGACAAGAGTTGGTCATTACCGAACCACTTATCATGGAGCATCTCGAGCTTCATGATGAAGGAGCTCTACTGAATTCCCCAAAGAAGATTTAGATAGCACTTATATCATCATGGGATATGGTGGAGACGTGAGCAGGTCAACAGTCTACAAGTACAACTTCTCCTACAATGGAAGTTCCTCCTGCACGTTGTTCTCCACTGTCCGTCAAACAAATCTAGGGGACGGGATCAAATCCCGTATGAACTAGGATGCTTAGTTCATGGATTGGTGAGTGGCCTCCGCTTCAATTACTCAAGATTTGTGTTCACCAATCTGATTGGGAATCTTCAAAGGGAAACATTCTTTATGTATCCCTGATTGATTCAACACATAATCAACTGTGAGTTGGAACAGAGTACGCGTGTGTGTGCAAATGCTCTTAATGACCCTCACATGAGGCCTACCATCTTTAAGACTTTAAAGAAGGTGTCCACTAACTTTACTGGAAGGTACACTTCTCTACTTCCAGGTATGATTGAGCGCATAGCTCCTGGTGACATCCCTGTTCACCCCATAGGTGATGAACCCACACCAGCAACCACCTCCACAATGCCAACACTGCCTTCTCTACCCATCACCATCACATACCAGAGACGCCTAAACGAACCCTTGTTTAACCTACTCTGATTGAGCAAGCACCTCCTGTTCAATCCAAAAAGACTAGAGTGGAAACATGGGCTCTCACTCAGTCTGAGGTCTCACCAACCTTCTCATTCGACCTCAATTTGGGTTTTGAGTCTCCTCATCTCAAACCCATGAGCCCAACACCCAAACCAACAGCCCTCAGGACGAGTATTCACACTGTTTTGAGCAGCCAATGAGGGACAGGCCACTAGAGGCTCAATGCCTATAAACATTGACCAAGGTCCCGGGTCAGTAGGCTTAACATCCCTATCTTTCACTGACCTTCTTTTTAAAACTGATGAAGGATAACATCTCTCCATGGAAAGAAATTAATCTACAACACTCTCTCCAGATCAACAAAGCCCAGAGAGATCCCTTATCTCTAGCCCCCATCAGCAACCTATAACTAAGGTGAGTCCCACTGATGTGGAGGGGACTCATGCAGATTCAGCTGCCACGACAGAAGGTGGACTCATGGACCCTATGGATAGTGGTAACATATCTGACACTGAATCTATGGCAACCATGCCGTTTGATGACTCTGAAAGAGACATCATTCAGCAAGGGAAACTAGGGAGCCAAGAAACCACATCTGGTGGTGAGGCTGAACATACTGGGTATGTTACCTCATCTCCTCGTGATTCTTCAAAAGAAGATGAGGGAAGCATGCAACTCCTCATAAAAGACCTTCTGTCTAAAGTCTCAAACCTTGAATCCTTGGTTAGGACTTTAGAAGAAAGGTCCGCCACTCAGCAACTTAAGATTGACAATCTCAAGGCTCAACTAGCTATGAAACAGACCGAGAGATCTATTAGGCATGTACTCGTTCAGGTCTCATTGACTTCTTCCTCGAGCTCATCCAGCTCTCAAGATGATGCTACCAAAAAGGGGGAGAATGTTTATGTTAGGATCAGAGATCTAAGTTTGATTAATTAGAGTAGATCGCAGGGGAATTTGAACAATGAATTAGACAATTCGCAAGAACACAATTGGTATTCAATGAAAAGTAAACGGTTATAGAGAGAGAATTCTGCAAGGGAATATTTCATTCATATGCTTTCATGGTGGCTGAATGTCACCGTTACAACTAGGTCAACATTCCTTATATAGGTAATGTGACGGTCTACTGATGTCATTTGATAGTGACATCTAACAGAATTATACGAACTACTGAAATTATGCAAACTACTGAGAATGTTCTCAACTACTGATTACATCTCAGAGAATGCTAAGTACAAAAACATAAAGCTACTGAACTGCAACTACTGAAACTATAACTACTAAAAAGTAAATTACAAGTACTGAAAGGAAATCATCACAACTACTGAAGTTAGTAGCTTCAGCTGTTGTGACAACTACTGATCACTTTGGTCTTTAATCTTTGTCTTCAGTCTGTTCTTCAGTTTTTACTTTCAGACTTTGTCTTCAGCTGATAGCTTCAGACTGGTCTTCAGTACTTTACTTTCAAACTTTGTCTTCAGTAGAGTCTTCAGATATTGGCTTCAGACTTTGTCTTCAGACCTTGTAATCAGCTGATGTCTTCAGCTGTTATGATCTTCTTCAGCAGTTGTAATGTCTGTGGAACTAGAGGTTTTCTGATCAGGCTTATTGTTCTTTTGGTCCAACAAACTCCCCCTGAACCAATGCAGCCAAAACTCTAAACATATTGATGATCCCACTTATTCTTGGCAGAAAAACACCCTTTTGATCAGCGTCAGAGGTAATCAGATAGCACAGGCCGGAAAAGGTTCTGATCTTTTGATTGGCTAAGTATGGAAGGGAACTCTGTCTTGGGGAAACTGGACATAGAGTCTTTTCCAACCATGAAACCTAATTCCATTAATGAGTCTGTAAGACTCACTAGCATAGGCCTCAAGGAGAAACAATTGTTCCTCCTTGGTGAGTTCTTCTGCTTCTCCCTCAAAGAAGAACTCTGGGCCATAATACTCAGATAGGTATCTCACTGTCTTCCATTCTTAACTCGACAGTTGTGATCTCTCTGTATGCAAATTCATCAGGATGAGAGCCTTCAAGCAACAACTGGAGTTCACTCTTCTGAAGATCTTCAAGTCTTTTGTATAACAACCCTTCTTGATCATTTTGTTCTCAAGAATAGATTGAGGGGTTGTCTTGGAGTTGTGAGCTCTCTTGAATTCTTCAATGATTTCCTAGGGTGAGACTACCATGGCCAACGTAATTGCAGCATTCAAGGTCTTCTTCACTTGCCATGATATCTACTTGGTATATTCTTCTTATGAATTCTAGAACTTACCCTGGGGTCTAGCCAAATCTGCACTCTTTCTCTTTGATGTTGAAAAGTATGTCTAAGAGTGTACAGCCTCAGAGCTTGTTTCTTATTCTTGAATGGATGAGGACTGAGGGAAATCCTTGTCAACCATCTTGAGAAACTGCTCATCGTGCTGCTTCTGCTGTTCTGCTTCTTCAATCTTTACCTTCACTATTTGCATTTGCAAGTCAGGTGATCACTTGTTGACTTCTGTGCTCAGGTGTTTTAAGTTGAGAACAGCAGAGATTGGCAGACAATCTTCATCATCATCCTCTTCTTCATCTTCTTCTACCCTCAACACCCTTCTCCTCCTTCTGGGTGTATCACTGGGTAAGGTTGAGGTGGTTTTTGGGGTAAAGGGATTGGTTTTGTGGGTTGTTGTGGGTGGCTTTGGTTTAGGGATAGATTTGGAGATTTTAGAGATGAGGGTTGTGTTTGAGTGGGAGTGAGTTTGAGAAGACTGATCTAGCATTTTGGTGGTGAGTTTGGCTTTGGAGAGCTTTGCCATTTCAGTTCACTTCCCTGCACCTGCTTCATTCAGTGCTTCGATGATCAACCCTTTATTATAGCCTCCAGCAGAGCAGACTTTCTTGGTTATCTCCAAGATACTGTCTCTTGACCAGGACTTTATCTCTATCAATGATCTTCCAGGTATTTGGCAATAATCTGATCATTATCTCCAATCTTTCCCTTTCCAACACACTATAACAACCCATCTTGTTTGAATCTCTTCTATTTCCAGCCTTCTGATCTCAGAGTCTAATGTGGCTGTGTCATGACCATGTCTAAAGAGCTGATCTATAATTTTATCCATGGATCTACTGTGAGCTTCATCAGCATCTTTGAGAAGATCTTCTAAGGATTTTTCTTCATCAGCTTTTGACTTAGCACTTTTCTTTCGTTTGTAGGTGATCAGCTGTTCTGAGATCTGTTCTTTCTCCACCTCCTTCTCTTTTTCAGGCTCTTTATCATCATCAACTCTTTTCCTTTTATTTTCTTTCACTGCCTTAGTAGTCTCCCCCTTTTTGGTTGCATTAGGATCAGGGGCTTGAAAGGCAGAAAGAGATTTGTGAACAGCATCATCAATGAGGTTTGTAGATTTGAGGAGATCCTCTCATCTATGGCTTTATGGAAAATCTCAGTAATGATTGGAGTGATGAGAGGTAAGGAGTTTGAATGATAGCAACCCTCTGCTCAGAGGGGTTCTGTCCTGGAGGTGGTGCCAAAGGCAGAGGCTGGTGTCATAGTTATGTGTGTAGGCGAAGTGTTGGTGAACCTTCAATTGAAGGTGCCATCTGTGTGTTATTGGGGTAGATGGACGTTGATCCTGAGACATTTTGGCTAGCAGCTCTTTGAGTCTGCTCACCTCATTCTCTAGGATGGTATTATGGGCTAAAACATCATAGAAAAAGCCCAGGTCATCATCAGCCTTTGCTGAATCACCTAACCTCCTGATTGAATCAGGATGAACATGCTCTGAGTGTAGATCAGTAGATGCATGTGTCCCTTGTTCTTGGTACTGGGGACTTCCTGCCTCAAGACTATGTCCTTCATTGGTAGTTGCCTCTGGTGAGGTCTTATAGATGTTACCAAATTCACCCTGATCATTTGCTAAATCAGTAGAAGTAGCAGCCTTACCAGATGTTCTAACCTCCTTTTCTACACTTGGAGATGGAACATTGTAACCCCTGTGCTGTTGGTTATCAGAAGCATTTTGGTCCTCCCCCTCAATGGTTGAGATTCCCGTGGTAATTGGTTTCTGGGGAGGGGGTGAGGAATGCAACTGACTTAGCACTTTAGCAACGATCAGTGTTGGGCTTCGAGGGGCGGTTGCATGTGGAGATTGGTCCGAAGCAGATTGCACCCGGGGTGAGAGGTGCTCTTCAATGGTAACCCTCTTAATTGAGATAGGTTCCAGTAATGTGGGATCCCAAATTGTGGTTGCAACAGGATCCTGTTGAGAGGATACCTATGCGGCTTCAGCAGGTTGAGTCTTGGACATAACTAGGGGGTTATAACCAGTATGTGCTTCCTGTATTGGTGGTAGAGGGGCATCCTCAGGGGACTCATCTCCCTGAGTAGCCTTGTGGGCTTTTTGGATTTGGGTTTGGTGGGGACTTGGATCTGGAAGTGGAGGCTGTAGGTTCCCTCTGCTTGGGTTTTAGTATCCGGGCAGCCCTTTTTAGAGTAGGGTCTGAGTTATGTCTGAGTATACCTCAGCTAAAACAGCTGCAGCAGGGACCCCAAGACCAACAAGGCCATCATATTTTAATTGATTCAAATTATGGCCATCAGAAACCTGGTATAAAGTAGCCATCTGTTTGCCACAGGTTTCTGAGCCAGATCCTTTAGTTCCACGAACACTATCTCAGAAAAATTTAGATTTTGGCATTCAAAGATAGAGTACAATACCTGTTGCCACCGTGAAGACATCTGATCCCAAGAAGATGTCTTTGAAGCAAGGCAGACATTCACCATATGAAAGATAAGTCTTTCGGCATCATGGAAGTGCTTTTTAAGAATGGTTGTAGCACTTAAGTCGCCTGCATACCCGTTATTGATGAAAGACATATTAGTGGTGCCTTTCGGGTATTCTTTAGTATAGGTGCCATCATGCAAATTTAGGGTTTTCCGAATGATGTCGGGGGTGACGAGCACCTGTTTCTGGTTCACCAACGACTGGAGAGTGATTTGGCGATCATTCTCACCAGTTGTTATAGAGACGTTGGTCTAGAACTAGGTTAAGGAATCTAGGTATATGGTAGGATTCAGAAGAAAGGCTGTTCGGTATTGGGAATCCACCATAAGATCGATGGCAGTATCAAACTTGTTCCAGAAAGCCGATTTCGAAAGGTAGGCAACACAGTTATGTCGGGGTTTGAGTTTCATGGTCGCCATTGTTGAGAGAAAAAAGGTTTGAAAACGGCTAATGAAATGTTTGGCTATAAGTGCAAGTATTTATAGGTTAAGAAAAGGCTGAAAAGAAAACGACTGAAAGTGTTGGTGTTATCAGCAGTTGTAAGAAAACAACTGAAGACTTGGTTTTAACTATCAGACATTTGAAAACACTGAAGACTTGTTTTTAGTCATCAGTAGTTGTGACTACTGAAAACCTTGGTTTGTCTTTAGGTGTTGGAAACAACTGACGACTTGGTGTTAGTCAGCAGTAGTTGTGAAACTACTAAAGACATGGTTTTGTCATCAGCTGTTGGAAACAACTGAGGACTTGGTGTTAGTCATCAGTAGTTGTAAAACTACTGAAGACATGGTTTTGTCATCAGCTGTTTAGGGTGAAACAGTAGTTTGTGGAAACGACTGAAGAGAAAATTCTCATCAGTAGTTTTCGTCAATTCTTAGCTTTGCAGCTGTTTCATACTGTCCTCAACACTTACTAATTAGACTTTTTAGCTGTTTTTAGTGGTTTCATAGGACATCAGTACTTATCTGTTTTTACTGACATCAGTAGTTATAACTACATCAGTAGTTTGTAACAGAATCAGTACATATTTGTGACATGTTTACAAATGATTATCAGTACTTGTTTACTAAGATCATCAGTAATATCACTTATTCTAGTTGCAGCATACCAAGCCTTAACACAAGTTTTTGGAAAGATGAACTATCCAAAGGCTTAGTAAATATATCTGCAAGCTCATCAGCACTAGGCACAAACTTTGGATCAATCAGACCTTTTTCAAAACAATCCCTAATAAAATGGTGTCTGATCTCTATATGTTTGGTCCTAGAGTGCTGGACTGGATTCTTGACAATGCATAGAGCTGAAGCATTATCCATTATAATGGAGTCTTAGTCTCTGTAATGCCATAATCCAATAGTTGGTTCTGAAGCCAGAGTACCTGAGATGTACAACTTGCAGCAGCAATGTACTTTGCTTCAGCAGTGGATGTAGCAACAGATGTTTGTTTCTTACTCTGCCAAGTAATCAAACAGTTGCCTAGGAATTGACATCCACCAGAAGTTGACTTTCTCATTAACTTACACCCTGCATAGTCACTATAAAAAAAGGCAACTAATTTGCCAGAGTGTCCAGTGGAATACCAAAGACCTAAAGATTGTGTACCTTGCAGATATCTAAAGATCCTCTTGACTACAATCAAACGAGACTCTTTAGGAGTAGCCTGAAATCTAGCAGAAACACAAGTTGCAAACATGATATCTGGTCTAGAAGTTGTTAAGTACATCAAGGACCCAATCATACATCTGTAAAGTGTTTCATCAACAGCTTTACCTTTCTGATCTGCATCCAGTTGTGTGGTGTTGCACATAGGAGTAGAACAGGGATTACAATTTTGTTTATCAAACTTATTCAAAAGATCTTTCGTATATTCTGACTGATGAATGAAGGTTCCATCAGCCTGTTGTTTGATTTGCTAGCCTAGAAAGAACTGTAATTCTCCCATTGCACTCATTTCAAACTTTTGTTTCATTAAACTTGTAAAATTATCACACAACTGGGGATCAGAGGATGCAAAATATATCATCAATATAAATTTGAAGTAGCTTATGTTGATCCACTTTCTTATAAACATAGTTTTATCTGTGGAGCCTCTAGTGAAATTATTTTAAGAAGAGAATTTGAAAGTGTTTCATAACAGGCTCTAGGAGCTTGCTTCTTCAACCCATAAAGAGCCTTATCAAGTTTATACACCAATCAGGATGTTTATTTCCTCAAAACCTGGTGGTTGACACACATAACCTCTTCTTTTATTTTACCATATAAAAGGCACTTTTGACATCCATTTGAAAAACTTTAAGATTGTGGAGTGCAGCATAGGCTAAGAACATTCTAATTGCCTCTAGTCTGGCTACAGGGGCAAAGGTTTCATCATAATCAATACCTTCTTATTGTGAAAACCTTTGTACAACCAGTCTAGCCTTGTTCTTGACAATAAGCCATTTTTATCAGTTTTATTCCTAAACACCCATTTAGTGCCTATTGCACACTTACCTGGGGGTAGAGGAACCAGTTCCCACACTTGCTGCTTTTTGAACTGAAGTAGCTCAAGCTGCATGGCTTCAACCCATCCATTGTCTCTCAAAGCAACATGATAGTTCTTTGGCTCTAGCTGACTGATGAAGAGAGCATAGAAGCAGAAGTTGGACAATTGACTTCTGGTTGAGACACCAGCATTGATATCACCAATGATTTGAGACATGGGGTGATTCTTCAGCTCTTGGTACACTATAAGATCAGTGCAAGTATTTGTAGCCGGTTCAACAGCAACAGATGTTGATCCAGATTCTTGAAACCAAGTATGAGATGGCAATTCACATGATGTAGAGGAGTCAGAAATCTCATCAGCATTTGTTGTGGATGGAGCTGCTGAAGCTACAGGAACATCAAGTTTAGCAGACTCAGAAGTTGGTCACTAAACTTGAAAAGGTGAGTACTGATATCATTATCATCTTAGTACCACAAGGTGGAAGACTTGCTGCAGAAAATGATTTATCCACATGATCTGCAACAGCTGGAGGTTGATAAGGAACATATTGTAGTATGTCCAGATCAAACAACTCCACAGGGTTTTGTGGAATTTTATCCTAAGGAGATTCATTGCATTTCACATGTAAAGTTTCTTCAACTATCTTTGTTCTGCAGTTGAAGACTCTGTAAGCCTTGCATGTGGACGAATAACCTACAAAACCCTGCACATCCACCTTAGGATCAAATTTGTGGATTGATCCTTTGTGTTGAGAATGAAACAAGGACACCCAAAGGCTTTGAAAAATGAAATTAGAGGAGCCAAATGATGTAGAACTTCATATGGATTCTTCATCAACCTCTGATTGACTAATACTCTATTCTGCACATAGCAAGCTGTGTTGACAGCTTCAGCCTAAAAGGTCAATGGCAAACCAAAGTCAGCCAACATAGACCTTGCAGCTTCAATTAGGGTCCAATTCTTTCTCTCCACTACTCCATTTTGTTCTGGATTCCTTGGAATGCTAAACTGCCTCTTGATTCCCTTTGATAGATAAAAATCATCAAGTGTATGGTTTCTGATTCAGTTCCATTATCACTCCTTATACACTTGACTGATAGGGAATACTGCTTCTCAACATACAACACAAAGTTTATAATCATCTGAGCAACCTCATCCATTGAAGCAAGAAGAAAGTCCATAGAAATCTGGTGTAATCATCCACAATTACCAGACAATATTTCTTCTTTGCCATGCTCATCACTCTCACAGGACCAATAGATCCATGTGCAGTAACTGCAAGCAGGCAGTGGACTTAGGTTCTTCAATAGGAGGGAATGAGACTTTGTGTTGTTTTCCTTTCAAACAAGCAGTGCAGGTTTCATCATAGTGGAACTCCTTTATTGGTAGACCTCTCACTAAACTATTGTGGATCAGCTGATTCATGTTTTTGAGATTAACATGACCCAGCCTTCTATGCCACAGTTTAGATTCCTGAGGAGAGGCTTTGGAGAACAGGCAAGATGACCCTTCAATCAATCTTCTTTGACAAATTCAGGGCATATACTCTTCCAATCCTGTTGGCCTTCAGGAGAGTATGTTCATCCAATACCTTGTCAATCAGCCTCAGAACTTGGGAAGACAGAATCCTGCAGTTCTGGCTTGTGAAAAGTGCAACATGCCCTTTATCACACATCTGACTAACACTTAGTAGATTATACTTGAGATTCTCCACATGGTTACATCATCAAATTTGATATCTCCATTAGACACATTTCCTTTCCCGATGATGTACCCTTGGCATCATTTCCAAATGAAAGAAATCCCTTCTTTCCTTGAGAGTAGTCATTAAGAAGAGAACTGCTCCCAGTCATATGCATAGATCCTCCACTGTCTACATACCAGATGCTCCTTTGGCATGCTAAAGAACCCTGCATTATCATAAAGAACTAGTTAGGTTTTGAGACCCAAACCTTTTGGTTTTGGGTCTGTTTTCATCACAGATTTAACCATAACTTGTTTCTGATGATTAACAGCTAATGAAGGTAGAGATGGTGCTGAAATGGATTCCTTGGATTTGGGCTTGGAATGCCTTTTCAGTGGTTTGATCACAGGTGCATCTAGTTGGTTAACTCTCCCCAACAAATGCTGAACCATCATAACAAGTTGTGTCTGATTTGTAGCTAAAGCTTTCAGCTCTGGGGACATATCAGTACTTGTTTTTGATGAGTTCCTATGACCCACCATTTCCTCCTTGAAATTCACAGACTTAGTCTGATGTTTGTCATGAGGAGCACTATCAGCTTTTCCATGATAAACCCTATCCTTCTTTTTGGATTTGGATGAAGGCTTGGGTTTATCACATTAGGATGACTGTGGTACAAACTTGGTCTCCAACTCATTTTTTATTTCATCCATCTGGATTTTAATGAGCTTATCTCTGTTGAGTTTGGAACCCTTTCTGTACCAACATTCATCAGAAAGATGATTGAATTTACCACATATTTCACATGGCTTATTCTTCATCTTGGATTGATCAACTGCTGATGTGGAAACTACTGAAGGTGTGATCTTCAGTACTTTCCTCCTTGCAGTACTTGTGTTAAGTACTGAAGGATCTGTAACCTGAAGACTTGTTCTTCAGCTGTTCTCTATCCGTCCTGAATGACCGTATGATAGATTCATCAGCAGTTGTTAATCCTTTTATTTCAGCTGATTTGAAATGCTTTTCAGATGTTTTTACTTGCCCTTCAGTACTTGAGGTACCTTGAGGAACAACATCGGAAGTACTCAGCTTCATGTGCTTATCAGTATTTAACCCATTAGGCAATTGATTTGCTGAGGTATCAACACTGATTTCATCTTGTGATTTTGGATGATCACATGAGGATGATGCACATGATGATGTGGTTTGAAATTACTTTCACCTTCAGGTTGTACCATTGATTTTGGAGTAAAATCTATAGGTGGTGCAATGTGATTGTAACCTATTCCAAACTTCACATTCGAAGCAGATTGCTTGCTGAGCAGCATTTCAAATCCCATGCAGGATGATACCCAACGGTCACACTCAACTTGGGTAGCTGCAAGTTTTTGTTTAAGTTCTCTGTGGTTCTCAAGAATGACCTCTAGCTTAGCCTTTTAATCATTTAATTGACATTTAAGCTTATAAATCTCATCATCTTTATCATTAAGACAGACTCATACTCAGCTATTCTTTTGGAAAGGGTTTGCTCAAGCTCAAGATTTTGATTTATTAAGGCTACATTTGCCTCTCTAATAGAGATAAATGCAGTTATGCAAGATTCTATACATAGCTTGGCCTTAGCCTCAGAGGATACCTGGGTTACCTGTGATGAAGATGCATTGGAGCATGACTCTCAGTAGACTCCAGGGCCATGAGAGCAAGATTCCCAAAAGGATGTCACCACCATGTTGACCATCACCAGCAAATAAATGCTCATTACTAGAGAGATCGTCTGGTAAACTGCTCCAGTCAACAACACTAGGGGTGAAGAAGCTGTGATGAGGTTGTGATTGAGATGGTAGAGGCTCAGGTAAGGCTTGAGGTGTTGTGCAATAGGAACTTGAACTGGCTTTGGCTGTGGCATGTAATAGCAGGGATATGGATATGATATTGGACCCAGAGGGACAAAATATGCAGGAGATAGGTTGTGCATGATGACCAGAACTAGCAGGATGTTGCCCTCTGTTTTGTGGAATATTGCTTGGAAAAGTCACAAAGGTGCAGAGGAGTTAGATCCAGTTGATCTACACTCTCTTGCAAAGTGTCCAAGCCTGTGCATTTGTGACACCTCAACTTACTCTTGTCAAAACCAATTTTGGTTTTGCCAGAGAGTCCTGGAAATTTCCTACCAGTTCTCTTGTAGAACTTTTGAGATCTGATATTAATCAAGGCCATTTGGCTTAGAATATCCATCTCTTCTAAGTCATCATCAGCAATACCCTTCAAATCATCCATAATGAAACACAAATTGTCACTATTACAGCCTGTCTGACAGTCAACACTAACAAATGCATGATCTGAACTGTTTGAAGAGAAATCTATATGCTCATCATAATTGCTTTCTGATGCAGCATATTCTGACTCATGACCAACCAAGGCAGTGTTCCCTGGTACAAAAGTCATCGGTGAGCTTTCCTGATGATGCCAGTTTCCTTTTCTGCTCTATCTCTATTTCAAATGTAAGCAGTTTCCCATGGAGTTGGGTGAGAGGTTGGCTATCCAGATTTGCACTAGAGCGTAGGACAATGGTGTATGTGTCCCATCTCTCAGGCAGTGATCTGAGGAATCTGTTGTTCATCTGGCTATTAGTGTATTCATGTTTGACCATTTTCAGCTCAGAGATCAAACAGGAAAAACGCTCAAACTGTTGAGTCAGTGACTCACCCTTCCTATGAGAGAATATCTCATATTATTGGGCAAAGATTTCTCTGTTGTTTACTAAGACCTCATATGTTCCACCAAATTGTTTCTTCAATGCATTCCAGAGGTCATGAGCAGTTTCATGATGCATAAGCGCAGAATAGATTTCATTAGGCAGAGCCATGGCCAGAATACCATGCGCTTTAGCATCAATCTCAAATAGTTTTCAATCCTCATCTGAGTATCGTTCCTTCTTCTTCGGAACCATTTGGTTGGTTTCCGGATTGCTCACCATAGGCTTGTATGGACCATGTACCACAGATGTCCAACAACCTGAACTGTTAACAGACAGGTGATGAAGCATTCTTCTTGCCATATGTTATACTCAGTCCTAACTAGCATCGGAGGCTTGGTTGAGGAACCGATATTGTGAGGGTCATTAGAAGGAGTAGTCATTCTCAGATTCAACCAAATTCAATTAAGTTTTAACTGATTTAGTGCAAAACACAACAAACTCAATATGAACCAAGCGAAAACTCAAAGCAAATAACCGAAAGCAGCAGAAATTCAATGATCTATAACCAATTCTTGCAAATATGCTAATTCAATCAAACATAGATATTGAAATAGCATTTTCAATGATCAACTGTTAGATTGATCAATGATTAACGAGCTCTGATACCATTTATTAGGATCAGAGATCTAAGTTTGATTAATTAGAGTAGATCGCAGCAGAATTTGAACAATGAATTAGACAATTCGCAAGAACACAATTGATATTCAATGAAAAGTAAACGGTTATAGAGAGAGAATTCTGCAAAGGAATATTTCATTCATATGCTTTCGTGGTGGCTGAATGTCACACGTTACAACTAGGTCAACATTCCTTATATAGGGAATGTGACGTCTGCTGATGTCATTTGATAGTGACATCTAACAGAATTATACAAACTACTGAAATTATGCAAACTACTGAGAATGTTTTCAACTACTGATTACATCTCAGAGAATGCTAAGTACAAAAACATAAAGCTACTGAACTACAACTAGTGAAACTATAACTACTGAAAAGTAAATTACAAGTACTGAAAGGAAATCATCACAACTACTGAAGTTAATAGCTTCAGCTGTTGTGACAACTACTGATCACTTTGGTCTTTAGTCTTTGTCTTCAGTCTTTGTTCTTCAGACTTTTACTTTCAGACTTTGTCTTCAGCTGATAGCTTGAGACTTTGTCTTCAGTACTTTACTTTCAGACTTTGTCTTCAGTAGAAGTCTTCAGATCTTGTCTTCAGACTTTGTCTTCAGACCTTGTAATCACCTGATGTCTTCAGCTGTTGTGATCTTCTTCAGCAGTTGTAATGTCTGTGGACTTAGAGATTTTTCTGATCAGGCTCATTGGTTCTTTTGGTCCAACAGGTTAGAGACAAACACTTGAGGACCCACAGCTTCATACTTCAACTTCAACATCTTTTACTCCTGTCATCACTTTGTCTGAGCCATCTCAATTTGTACTTCAAATCGAGCCAAAGGTGCTCAGAGATCTCTACAGACTCTTCATCAAATTTCAGTTGAGATCGTCTACTGATCAACCAAGCCCAGATGCTTCAATGATTTACTTTAGAGCTAAAGAGCTTCAGAGGCTTACTGCACCTTCTACCACTATGGAAGAAGTTAGTCAACCTAAGGTCCACATGGAACCCAAGATTCATTTCAAAGGGAAATTAGGGACTAATGGCCCAGCAACTGAAACAGGTGCGACATAATCTGCATTTCCTCAAGCTTCCAAAGCTGAAGTTAAAGCCTCGGAAGAACAAGTTGAATCTTCCGAAGCTGAAATAGAAGTTACGGAAGGACTGTTCAAGATGTCCGAGGAACTGATCATCACAGATGCAATCCTAGAAATGGCATCTGAGGTGAATAGTGAGGACTTTCTAAATCTACCTCTATCCTAAACACCCTCTAAGCCTCTCTCACAATTAGAATCCACTCTCCAAGAACCACCACAGTCAGGATCTTCAAAAGATAACAAAGGGAAAAGGAAGATGACTGCAGAAGAGCTTCAAGAAGAGGAAAAGATAAGAAGTTAAAGAAGAAAGGAAGACTTCCAACTGAGAAGTTGCTAGCTGCTAGTACAAAAGCAACTGCAGCCAATCAGGAGGCTGTCAACAACAAAAGGAGAGAAGAGAGAATTGATCAACTCATCCAATTGGGAGATGCCAATGAAGAAACACTGATGCTACCACTAGAGAAGCTGGTGAAACTGGAAAAGGCAACCAGGCTACAACATGAGAAACAACAAGAAGCAGCAAAGTTGGCCTTAGAGAAAGAGAAATAAGAAGAACAGAAGGAGGCCGACTTGCAGCAGGGGAGAGAAAGGATGGAGTTCCTAATCTCCAGAGGCTTCAATCTTCAAGAACTCTCTCCACACAACAATGATACGATCCTATGGCTCTACAACAAAGAGCAGGATCAAATGGATAAAGAAAGAAGAAAGGCTACAAGAGAAAAGCTAAAGGAAAGGAAGAAGAAGGAGGAAGAAGCAAAGGCCACTACCACCAGGAAGCTCAGTGAGAAGGCCTGGATGAAGGACTATCTAAGGCTCATGGCTTCTCTGGAAGGCAGGTGGGTCCCATGTCAGAGAGGACACTGCAACGGATTGTCAGCGAAATCAAGGATGACATCTGCTTGGGAAAGAGAAAAGAGATGTTTAGAAGGGTAAAGGGGATGACCTTTATTGCAACTACTCAACCACAACCTAATCCCTCACCCTTACCCTTTACCATCAAAACTAAGCCCTTCACCCCTGAACCCACATCCTTACCCTCACCCATTTCATCACCTCAACCACCTAAACTTCCCATCCTTCAACCAAAAACACTTCTCAGAATCTCTAAAACACAACCCACCCAACAACCATCCAAACCATCCTCTCAGCCTTCTCAACATCTCTCTCTTGAGGAGTTCAAGGCAATCAAGACTAAGCTCATTAACTGCATAACTTTGCGTGAAGTCTCATGTGAGGAAGACTTTGTCAATATCACCTATATTGATGGATCTTCATGTTCCCTCACAAGAGATCAATTCTTTGATTTGCCTAGAGGAACATTAGATCAGGAAGCTAGACTTCTAGGCCTCAACTCAGATTCACTAAATGATGAAGAGAAGAAACTTAGAAGGAAACTGGTGACTCTGCTGGATACAAAGAAAGAGGACAAGATTCCAGTCAGTCTCTTGTGCCTAGAAAGAAAATAATCCAGTGGAGGTTCGATGAAGCTTCTCACAACTTTGTTGTGGAAACGGAGAATGGCGAAGTCAACAGACTTAATGCAACCTCTATGTTACATTCCAGCAGATTTGATATTGCTTAGTTAGCAGAAAAGCCATTGTCCAACCCCTCTAACTTTGAAATTGCAACATCCATCAGAAATTATCTCGACAGTCTTCATCTAGCCGAGCTAACTACAAAAGCCAAGATTGAAGAAGAGTTGAACTTGAGAAGACAGGAAGACAAGGAAAGGCCTCCTACCAAGAACACTACCTTTCTACAGATGGTAGAGGGTCCCGAATTGGAACCTATAGTTAGATGGGAATATGATTACGCTTCCCATCAACTAACTCTTTTCAGAGGGCAACAACAGAGGGTACACATCATCCAAGGTGACAGACTGGACTTCCTGTCTACCAAGGATTTGTACAAACTTCTCAGCACCACATGAGGGAAGAACAAGGAAACAGATAAATATCTACTCTCCTTGGTGCTGAAAGTTTTGAGAAGCAGAAACAAGTGAGGTTTTGGTAGCATCAACCTAGGGGGAGTTTGTTGGATCAAAAAGAAGGCTGGTGCAACCAAAGCCAAATCACTTAGATAATTTTGGTGCTACATGCAATGGCTTCCGAAGCTTAGCAATGGAACTTCCAAAGGTTGTAGAGTTCTTCTGAAGATAAAGTGAATGATCAACTTCCGAAGACAGAACTCTACTTCTGAAGTCAAGAGCATGCTTTTAAAGATCAAGTCTTAGAAGAACAATCAGAAGACTACTTCCAAAGTATGAAGAAAAGAAGAAGTTCCCAAGTCTCGGAAGAAGCAACCTCTTCTAAAGTATAATTGGCTTCGGAAGTACTTGTTCTTCTGAAGCCATTTAACCTTCGGAAGACACTACTATGAACCAGTGGACATAAGTATGGCCTCTGACACTCCGCTACAGACCTCTCATACTATATGGAATTTTCTCAAAGAGCCATGCAGTTGACCATACTTTATTGTATTGTTTATCTTTTATGATAATACATATTACCAACTTTAGTTGGTGAAAAAAGGTAAGTCAAGGACATGTGTTGACTACCATATCTCAGATAAGAGTTTATCCGAGACACCTTAAACTATAGTCTTGTAGTATAGGCTTTAGTTATAGGATCCCAGCTGGTATCAAAGTATATTCGGCTGTAAATAGTATTATATATAGTTTCTCATTGTAACTCGAAAAGATAAGCTTGTAAGAGTCTTGTAATATTTGAGTTGAGAAGCAATATATGCAAGTACCTTGAAAATTACTTTTTTTGTTCTTTATTACTTAATATATTGTGATCAACTCTTATTGACTCTATCTTCATCCGAGTGTTGTTCAAGTGAGTTTGAGAGAAAAACAAAGTGGTAAGTGACCTTAACCGATTCTGCACACTCTTTATGAAAAGGCATAAAAAATCTCATCATATTACCAAGCAATGATCTTTACTTCTTTCATTCTATCAAACACAATCATAGCATTTTAAAGCTTAGAGATTGATTGTCCTGTTTGAAGTACATTTCTCACAATGTTTCTTGTCGATCTTGCTTTGTTCCATAATTGCTTTTGATCAAAAGATTCTTTGTTAGCTTGGCTTTTAGTATCTAGAAACATCTTCATCAGCTCTTTTCTATTCTTATGAATCCTCTTAACTAATTCCATTGATTTGATCTCTTGAGGTTTTAACACTTTCATTCTCTTTGTAATTTCCAAGTTTTGAGGATTATCCATGTCAAGAATGATCATTTTGTTATCATCAACATTAAGACTTCCACTCATCGGCGCCCATTCACCATGTTCTAGACTTAACTCATTTGGATCAACTGGGGCTCATGATTCTACTAACATGCACTGTAACACCCGGATATTTTCTTTGAAGCCGACGAAAGAAGAAAAGGAAATAAAGTCCAAAGTCGGGGGACCAACTTGCCAAAATGGGAGAAAGTTCAGAAGAGTAGAGGAATAAGAGGGGAAGGTAGCCCACACCCTCCCCACAACCACAAAAATTCAGCTAAAGAGAGGAGACGAGAAGAAAGGGAGAAAAGGGGGAGAAAAAGCTTGGTTCGAGTGGATTCGAGCTTGAAAATTGATGTGTAGCAGGTAAAATCGAAGCTCTACTCGACGGTGTTCCTTATGTGAGTTCTAGGACCCCTCCTTTACCCGTTTTCAACTAATTTAGGGCTGGAACACATAGTGAAACCTGTTTTGAAATGTGTGTGTTTGACCCGTGTGTATGTGTTTGTGTGTGATGTGAGTGGTGTTTGTTCTGGGCTTGTGCGTGCTTGAATGATGTTGTGGTATGCATTCCTAAGGTTTAGGATGGTTAATTTGGGCTTAGAATGGGTTTGGAAGAGCTTGGAGGTCGAAAATGGCAGATTGGGTTCGGGATGAACTGCATTCTGCATCAGTTAGGGCTAGGCGATCGAAAGGAGGCCATACGGCCGAAAGAGGTGCGATTGAGGTTCATTCGCATATGACTCGTGCGACTGGAGTCCATTCGCTTGTGTGTCGCACGATTGAGGGCCAGTCGCATGGGGAGTCATGCGACTGGGGGTCCGTTCGCATTAGTGCCCATCCAGTTTAGTGCCCAACCGTATTAATGTCCATCCACATTAGTTTCATCCACACAAGGTGTTCATTCGCATTAGCTCTATTCGCATGGGACTCATCCGCATTGAGTTCATCCGCATTGGGTCCATTCGCATAAGGCCATTCGCCTGATGTGCATTCGCATGATGTTCAGTCGCATGGAAGGCCATGCGACTGAAGGGTGCCCATATGCCCAAGTAGGCTTTGTGCACCCGAGGGAACGTAGTTTAATTACTCATTTTTGGGGGAAAGTGCAGATGTAACTTTTGATGTGGAAGTTTCTCGTAAGTTCATGTAAGATGACTGTTGGGGCCTTAGAGGTTATGTTGGGCATGATGTATGATATATGATGTTGTATGATTATGCATGACATATTTTATGTGTGTATGATGATGCCCTATGTGATGATGTTGATTGTGTACGTTGATGTTCCTTATTATTTTGTATGATTATTTTCCCTTGTCTTTATGTGGCATGTTAATGAATGAGATGAAAGTATTACATAATGTAAAGTGGAAGATAATAAAAAGTGAAACATGATGAATGCATGCATTAATGAATGATGAATGTAATGAAAGTCTTGCAAGCCTTGTATGTCGGGACACACCCCATTGTAGGGTGTTAGCCTAACGGTGTGCGGGTTCGCTACCCTAAGAGGATGCACATCGGGGTCTTTCTTTGTGATTGACCATTTGTATGGAACCATTTTTGCTTGCCTTAGGTACTATGGCCAGAGGTGCTGTGCACCGTAATGGAAGGTCTATGATAGGCTTTGGCCCAGTACCATGCGACTGAAGGGCATAGCACATGACAATAGTACACCTGAACTTTATCTTAGGTACTGTGGCCAGAGGTGCAGTGCACTATAATGGAAGGTCTATGATAGGCTTCGGCCCAACACCATGAGACTGAAGGGTAAAGTTCATGGTTTTGACGGAAAGAAAAGATGTAATGATGAACGAATGAATGAAAATAAGAATGTATGAATGAATGGAAGTTAATGAATGATTAATGAAGATAATAATGACATTATCTATGTGTACGTATGACGTATGATCGCATGAAAGTAAAGAACGGTTTTAATGTAAGAAAAGTATGTTTTACTATAAAAGTAAAACTCACTCAGAAACGCTGACTTTTATGTGTTTCTAGTTGGCTGGTAATGATTGCTGAGGATGGCACGGGGTGGCTACTCAGTTCTTTTGGATGGCATCCATTTTTATAACGCTTTTTTGATGTAATGCAACATGCATTTTGTAACTTGATAACGATGTATTATTTTTCAAAAGCCTTTATTATGAAATGGAATGTTTTGCTTAAATGTTTCCACTGCAATGTTTTTATGTAATATGATGAAATTATATGTTTTATGTGCGACGATCAATGAGCTGTAAGCTTCCCGGGAATGGGGCCTTACATGCACTTCTCATACTCCTCATTGATTTGAGACACTATCAAACCATCTCAGAATACTCTGTTACACTTCTTCTTATCAAGTAGTTATACCTGTTTTCAAAATCAAAAGGTATATCATCTTGAATGTTTTAACTGGAGAATCAGCTATCTAAAAGACATCTCATCCTCAACTACTTCATTATACCAATCATCAGAATATTCAAAATCAAGATCATCTAAAGCCTCATTCTGTTTTTGAACATCAACAACTTCTTCATCAACATGTACTGTTTCTTCTATAATTTTTATGAATCTTTGAATTTTTAGAAGATGCTTTTATATCAACTTCATCAATCTTTCTTTTTTCCTTTATTCTTAGTAGAAATCTTATCTATTACATTCATTGGACCTTCATATTCAGTTTCTTTTTCTACAATTTCCACATCAGATTCTTTCTCTTTTTCTTTCAACTCATCTATCAAATTTTCAACCTCTTTAGATAGTTTCTTTACTTTTTCTTCAAGATCACTTACTAGAAAATATTTCTTTCTTGACGTAGCTTTCAATAACTCATTTTCTTCTTGCAATCTCTTGATAACTTCTTCTTGTTCAGCATTCACAGCTTTCAACTCATCTATCATTTCTTCTTATGATCATTCTCAATTTGTATACAAGCATGATGAGTTTGTTTCATAACTTATTCATCTACAATCATAATATATTTTTCTTGAGTAGGAGATGGTATACTAGAAGTTACATTCAATGTAAATAGGTTCAGAAAAGATAGAAACAATGTAATCTAAATCAAATGCTTGAATTTGCTCCAAACTTTCATCAATGTTCTCATTAACACCATCCACACCATCATTCTCTGCATCTCCCACTTGATCATTAACTTCAGCTTTAGCTTCATCATTACCTTCTCTATGATCAGATACAATCTCTTCACTATCCATCTCTTGGTTAGTATCTTCAATATTTTCCCCAGCATCACCACCTTGATCATCATTACCACTATCATCATCATTACTTGAAGAACTTTCATTATCATCATGTTCTTCTTCATCCTTATTGTCATCCTCTTATTCTTCTTCAATCACTTCCTGAATTACATCCTCAATAAGTCATTAGGATCTATATATTCATCTTCAAGCAAATGAAAATGTTGTTGATTGATATCCACTTCATCTCTAGCCATAACCCTCATGTAATCAAACATTGGAATGCTCTAAGCTCCGGTAACTACCGGTAGCCTTTTGTATACAATCTCATACATGTGTTCCAGATCTAATCTTTCACCATCAACACCATAGACAGAAAGTTTGGGCGTTTTTCATTTATTATCATCTGAAAGAACCTTGAATACATCATATAGTTGTTCCTTTTACCTTTCTCTAGATTAAATATGAATCCATTCAGGATCCATTTTGCCATATTGAACCTTCTGTTGGTGGCTAATGCAACAATAGGAGAAGCAATATTAACTGGAAATGAGTTCTAACCCGCACTTCATTTCAACATGCAATGTTGGAAAATATAGCATAGAAGCTACCGGTGATTGTATACTCTTGCTCTAAAGAATTGCTTCTTAGCAAAGTTGTCAGGAGGAACCATCATGATGAATGTTTCTCTACATTCATTAAAAGTAAATTCAGATAAGTCTTGAGCTTTATTGTCACCAAGTCTAAGAGCATCTCTAATTGACTACTCAGACACCTTAATTATTCTATCTCTTATGACAAACCCTCTTAGAACTTTCTTCCCTTCATCATCTTTTTATATCTCTATAGTTCTTCGGAATCTCTTAATCGAATGTGCATATATGGCTGGACGTGCACACATAGCATAAACATATCTGGTTCTCAAAATAAATCTTATCATCTCCTCATAACCAGTTGCATCTCGGTTATCTTCATTTAGAAAAGTTGCTACATTGTGCTTTGGTTCAAACTTGAGCTCAAGCATCTGTCATTCACAAAGAAACAATGTATAAGGATGAGTGTATTACATTAATGTAAATCTCATAATGCTTTATCAATTCTTTATCCAATAACACTTAGAAAATTTTCTAAGTGTTTTATGGACTCAATTACTCAAATGTATTGGATATAATATAAATTATTATTTTGAAATCAAAATCAAGTACTAAATGAGATAATATATTCAAAAACAGTCTCAAAATTTGAAATTAATTACTAAATCAATTACTGGCGGATATTTCTAAGCTCGTGATTATTAGAATAGAGTCACAAAACCTA